>CAUYQV010064038.1:0-12524 GCA_963574575.1 Galagoides demidoff
TGGTCCCAGCTACTTGGGAGGCGGAGGCAGGAGACTCGCTTGAGCCCAGGAGTTGGAGGTTGCTATGAGCTGTGATGCCATGGCACTCTACCCAGGGGGATAGCTTAAGGCTCCGTCTCAAAAAAAAAAAAAAAAAAAGAAAAAGAAAAAAGAATTTGGCTGGGAAGGCTGAGTAAGGGTTTCAACAGTGAAGACTCTGGGTGGAGGAGGGTCTCAGTAGAGGGCGGGCTAGAACAAAGAAACACAGAGTGTGATCGGGAAGTCCACACTTGACAGGGAATTGTAGGGACTCTCTCAACCTGTATTAAACTCAATTTTTCATTAGAATTGTTACTAAAGCAGGTATTCTCCTTCAGTATTATTGAGTTTTTTGAAATTAAATGCAATTTTTTTTTAATATTTAAACATATGCTTATTACATTTTATTGGGCTGCTTTTAGTCCAACATTCACAAACTAAGAGGCAGTGAGATTGGAAGGGGTTTAAGATGTCAGGGAACCCTACCCCAAAAAGAAAGAAAATTAGATCAGTGATTTTTCAAAGTTACTCGTTTTCTTTTTTCTTTTCTTTCTTTCTTTTTTTTTGAGACAGAATCTTACTGTCACCTGGTAGAGTGTCATGACATTGTAACTCACAGCAACCTCAAAGCTCTTATATAATTATTTCCATTTCCCACCCTTCTAAATATCAAACACGTTGGAAAAACCCTAAAGATCAAGCCCTCCAACTTGGCGGGACCATGCGATACCTAGCTATCTCATTAAACATTACTTATAGGTATGCCTAGCGGATATCCCTGGAAGATATTAGCCATGCAAATGGGTGCACTGGGTAAAGCAGGTGGCCTCCCACATTGGGCATTACTAATCACTGAGGACCTGAAGGCAGGAACAATGGTGTACACTCACTGCCACTCCTTGGAAGGTGTTCTTTTTGAAATTCAGTACTAAGTGTTTGGGACCCAGACTAGAATCTACACTACTTGAAATTTATACCCTTCGCCCTCCAGCCCTTAGACTTTTGAACCCACTCCATCAGCTTTCCTGGGTCTCCAGCTTGCAGAGTGCAGACTGTGGGACTTCTCAGTCTCATAACCATGTGAGCCAATGCCTTGTAAGTCTCTTTGTTTATGTATACTTTTAGTACATGTATAAAATCTATTGATCCTGTTTTACTGGAGGAACCTAACTAGTACACCTCCACCTTGTCATTCTGTGGCACACAGTGAATGCTATAAAGCACACTATTTTTAAAAACTGCATTTGTCACAGGATTTTGAAACCACGATCATGCCTTTCCCCCTCTCTTTCTCTGCACAAGGCTCTAAGTTCACTTGGCCCCATGATCTTCCCCAGAACAGCACACTTGCATCTCCCCTTATTAGCCTTAAAAGGCTCCAGTGATTTGGGGTCTTTCAGCACCCCTCAGGAAGCTGGACAATGAAGAGAAATTATTGATGACCTTGGAAAGGCCAGGGGACAGGCATTCATTTTTAATGACTACGCTCCTCCCCTTGAGTCAAAGGGAATCAATTCTTCCTGCCTGAATTTCCTCCATTCATCATGCTCTCACAGTGGCTGACACACAGTAGGAACTCAATATTTATTGATTTATTAAATAAATTTTTAAAGGTCTAACTTACTTGGATAACTAGATTTTGTACATGAAGTAAAATATGGATATCTGAGAGAACACAACAAACTGAAGGAAGAAAAAAGTACAGATAGAAATTAAAAGTCAAATTCTTTCTTTTATTAACCCACTACCCAAACTGTCCACAAGTCCAGTCTTCTTGAAAGCATCTAGGAAGACCCTCTGGCTTTCTAGTTCCACTCAGGGGCAAACACTCTTGGCTCCCAGAGCCAACAGTCACTTAATAGCCCAGCCCCAGCTTCCTGGCTGACAGTCCCTCCAGACTCAGATAACCATGACTCTTGACAGTGACATGGGTCTGGGACTCAGCCCTGGCCAATGAGACCTGGGGAAACTCCGCTTGGGGTGGGGGGGTTCTGGGAAAGGTTTTACTTGCTATTAAAAAGGAATACATGAGAGGAGGAAAAAAATGCCCCTGTTCTTCACAGCTATCACCTGTGTCCAGGAGATGCCTGAAACTGCTGCAGCCCCCTTGTGACCAGGCTCACAAGGACCAACCTGTAGACAAGCTGCAGGCCAGAGTACAGAATGGTGGCAGCACCTGGGGCCCCTGAGGACATTCTTAAGCCATTGAAAAACTGTGCAACTTCTCCACCTTCCTCCAGACTTCCTGCTCAGTGAGATGAGGTCGAAATCCTTACTACTTACTCCACTTTTAGTTGGATATTCTGCCTTGGTTAGTCCTAACCCTACCCGTGATCACCACCCTTTCTCTCTCTCCCTGGCCTTCTGTCTGCCTGTCCCCTGTCCTGCTCCTTCCCTCCAAGCCACATCACTCCAGGACCAATTGCCCTGATGTAACCCCCACCACAGTGCCCTTCAACCCACTGCAAGAAGCCCAGGCTTCTGCCTCAACCCCCAGACTCCTCTGCAGACTCTTCACATGCAGACATACTGTCTGGCACATTCTATAGGGCAGCCCTGGAGAGACGTCTGTGCATGTGGTATCATCAGTTTCCTAGAGCTGCTGTAATGAAGTACCACAAACTTGGTAGCTTACAACAATAGAAATTTATTCCCTCACAGTTCTGGAGACCGAAGTCCAAAATCAGTATTACTGGGCCAAAACCAATGTTATAACAGGCCCATGCTCCCTCTGCATGCTCTGGGGGAGAACCCATTCCTTGTACCTTCCAGCTCTGGTGGCTGCCAGCATTCCTTGGCTTGTGGCTATATCATCCCAGTCTCCAAGGCCAGCATTTTCAGCTCTCTACTTGGTGTTCACATTTCCTTCTCCTCTGCATATGTAAAATCTCCCTCTGCCTCCCTCTTATACATGGGATTGCATTTAGAGTCGACCCAGGTAAGTTAGGATAATCTTCCGTCTCAAGATTTTTCATTACATCTACAAAGATCTCTTTCTTCAAATAAACTAATACAGGTTCTAGGGATTTAGGACTTGACCCTTTTGGGGTGCTGTTCAGTCCACCACACACAATGTGTGCACACTCCCCACTATCATCTCTGTAAGGAGCTGCTCTAAGAGAGGGGAACTAGGGCCAAGGGGTCGGAAGCTAGAGGGAAATTCTTTTTTCTTTTTTTTTTGAGGTAGAGTCTCAGGCTATTGCCCTGGGTAGAGTGTCGTGGCATCATAGCTCACAGCGATCTCCAACTCTTGGGCTTAAGCGATTCTCTTGCTTCAGCCTCCCAAGTAGCTAGGACTATAGGCACCCGCCACAACGCCTGGCCATTTTTTGACTGTAGTTGTCATAGTTCTTTGGCAGGCCTGGGCTGGATTCAAACCACCAGCTCTGGTGTATGTGGCTGGCACCTTAGCCACTTGAGCTACGGGAGCTGAGCCCATTTTTTTACTTTATATATTTCTTTACTGTAAGAATTTTGTTTCAAATTATTATAAAACTCTCAATAATTTGTATCCCAATTTGCAACATAATTCATATTATTGCAAGGATTTTTTAAAAAGCAACACACTGTGTCTTAGGCCAGGTTCCCCAGAAGGAGACCCGAAGACAAGGATTTACGTGCAAGTACCTGATTAAGAAGTTCTATCAATAAGGGAGTGGGGGAAGCCAGACAGAAAAGACAGCGAGGACACAATTTTAAGCAATATCCCCCGATCAGTAACTGAGTCTGATCCTGTTGAGAGCTCTGGAGCATAATGATGCTCAGAGCTGTCCCTGGTGAGGGCCTGGGAGCTGGGCTTTCATACACTTACACTCCTCCATTGTCAAGGCTAACCCAGGGCTCCGTGGCTCCAGTCACCTAGCAGCAGGCTTCCTTGAGGAGGCCCAGGCGGGCTCTGAGAGGTGAAAGCACAATGGTGAAAAGGGACCTGGGCATCTAGGAGAACACTGACATTATCCAGTAAGTATTCTAATTGTGGAAAATAAAAAGTAAAAGATGTGCCTTCCCTTCTAGCCTGCCTTGTCCCCACCATTTTCCACCAGCAGGAAGTCCCCCCACCCCACCCCAACTCCCTTAGCTCATCCAAATCCTGACTCAACTCAGTTGGCGCTCAGCGTGTCCAGGAGGTCTGAGCCGGTCTCTGCTTTCTCACAGGGCACTTCTGGGCATCAGGACACCATTAGCACAGAATACCTTGCTGCTTATTTTGTAGGAAGTCTTCTTCCCATCTGGATGCTTCTCGAGGAGTGGGGCCTCAGCAAATACCCCTTTGTTCTTGTTCCTGGGCATCAAAGAGCAGCCCACTCTCTGATCCTATGGGGTTTCCCAATTCCCTGAGAGTCTGCTCTTGTGTGACCACTTATCTCCCTCATCTTGAATTATTTTCATTCTTACATAGTTTTCTGCAGAGTGGGTGGCAGCCCACCTCCCCTATTGGGAAGTTGGAGGGCTGGCTTTACTCCATCATCTCTGCGTCCTTCCCCTGCTACAATCCACATGACATTTCAGGACCATCCAACCAGGGGCTTCTGCCAAGCAGGAGGCAGAGGGAAAATACTGGCTGGAAAAAATAAAAGAGAGACAGCCAGCCACCCAGCTCCACTACTGCACCACAAGCTCAAAGTTTCAGATTAGAAATCAAGACTTAATAATCTGATACTGGCTTTTTTTGGCCACTTTTTTTTTTAAAAGAGTCTCACTTTATCACCCTTGGTAGAGTGCTGTAGCGTCACAGCTCACAGCAACCTCCAAATCCTAGGCTTAGGTGATTTTCGTACCTCAGTCTCCCTAGTAGCTGGCACCTATATGCACCTGCCACAATGCCCAACTACTTTTGTTGTTGTTGTTGTTGCAGTTTGGCTGGGGCCGGGTTCGAACCTGCCATCCTCGGTATATGGGGCCTGTGCCCAACCCACTGAGCCACAGGTGCCGCCCCTTGGTCACTATTTTTAAAGACAGCCTCTTCTTCATCATTCTGAGAAGGGAAATGACTTACTTGGGGAACACAAATTATACAAAGTAAGCTTTTCTCTGTCAAGTTCCTAACAGTAGAAGAGCACTCGAGTCCCTCTCCAGAGAGGAGAAGAAGAAAAAGGATTTCAAAGGTTCAGGGAAAAGTTTGAAATGGCCGTGGGGCAAGAAATGTTCACAGGAAAGCTGGCTCCAGGCAGAAGTGTCACCCTAAAATAAAAGTTGGAGGCAGCTAAGGAAATGGATGTGGCTGTAGAAATGACAAGTATGAATCTACAAGGACAGAGGAGGTACCTGACCCTCTAGGGATGGAGCCAAACCCCAAAGGGAAGGTATAGCCTAGAATGAGAGGAGGCACGTGGTGGGGTACACACACATGCATGCACACACACTCTGTTTAAAATTATGTTCAAAGCAAGAAGTTATACAAGAATATGTTGAAGACAAAAAAAATCTCTATTAATCACAATTTTCCAAGAGAGAGTACTAATAAGCTATCTTTAGCTGTATCTTTGGTTTAAGAGATTATGGAACCTGGCAAGTCCAAAGTTTGCAGGGCAGGGAGTCCAGCAGGCTGGAAATGCCAGCAGGAGTAGTTGTTGCAGTGCCCTGAAGGCAGAATTCCCTCCTCTTCCCTGACCTTGGTGTTATCTCTTAATCCCTTCAAATGAATAGATGAGCCCCACACCCCATTATGAAGGGTAATCTGCTTTAGCCCACTACTGATTTGAATGTTAATCATACGTAAAAATATTTTCACAGAAACATCCAGATTGGTGTTTGACCCAACCACCAGGTACCAGGGCCTAGTGAAGTTGACACAGAAAGCTATCATCACGGTATCATTCTGTAATTTGGATTTTCCACTTAACAACATTTCCTGTAATTCCTTCCGTATGCATTTATACAGAATGACCTCATCCATGATAAGAATGCGCCATCCTTTATTTAACCGTTCTTTCAATGAGGGACCTGCGTGCCATTTCCTTTTCGATTACTAATAGTGCTGAGATATGCTTATATATGCCTTCTCATAAACAAAGGCACTTATTTCTCTAGAAGAAAAGGACATGATGTGTGGCATCACCCTATTACAGATGGGATGAGCACTTTAAAATTTTAATAAATGTTGGCAAAGCAAATCTAAAAATTTTAAATGAGTTCAAGCCTAGATAAATCACATCTTAAGGCGAAAGCACTCAGTCATGCTATCCAGCACACTAGCGTGTCCCAGAATTCAATATAAGTGCTAAGAGAGCTGCTAGAGGCTCGGCGCCTGTGGCTCAAGTGGCTAAGGCACCAGCCACATACACCTAAGGTGGCGGGCCCACCAAACAATAATGATGGCTGCAACCAAAAAAATAGCTGGGCGTTGTGGTGGGTGCCTGTGGTCCCAGCTACTTGGAGACTCGCTTGAGCCCAGGAGTTGGAGGTTGCTGTGGGCTATGATGCCACGGCACTCTACCCAGGGGGACAGCTTGAGGCTCTGTCTCAAAAAACAAAGAGCTGCTACAGTAGATCTATGGTTATCCAGATCTATGGATCAACTGTGCTGTGACTTGTTCTGGAGTGGGAAAAGATGGTGTTACCACCTGGGAGGTGTTTGTGTCCTAATCCCTGGTGTTTTCATTAGCGTGATTATTCATAGGAAAATAATCCATATCACAGGCAAAAGAAGACAACTACTGTCTTTGGCATTAGAGGCTATGATCTCAGAACCAATGTAATTGTCTTGAAGAAATCATGGCAATGGAAAAAATGCCAGATGGTTTAAAAAGAACAAATATTGGCTTCCTTATCAGAGCAGAAGGTGGTGAATTCTAGATACCATAAAAGTTGATGTTGTTCCCTAGGAAATCCAAGAGTAGATTCTTAAAGAGGTGGTTGGGAGCCTTTGGAAACAAAAGATCGATCCTGAGACGTCTATAGAAATTCACGAAGAATAAATGAGATGTAATGTGTTGTAGCACAGGATTGCAGGCAGGGTCACAAGTTATAAGACAGTGACAGAATTCTATCTGACCAAGCCTCTCATGACTGCCTTAGGGATAAATAAGCTACAGAAAATGTACGGTGGCACAGTAGAGCCATCTGACACGACTGCAGAAAGGTCTGAGTTAACATTAGGGACTGGAGGAGAGATTCCTGCAGCGTCCCAAGGGACTGTGCCCGTGATCCAGTCTGTCAGGCCCAGTTGGAAGCCACCTTACATAAAAAACTTTCAACCCCCAGATGTAGGATGATAAAATCATGATCTGAAATCTCTCAATAAGCTGGGAAAATGGGCAGAAGCTAACAGGATGAGATAAAACGGGAGTTAATTCAACACGGTGATGAGATAAAACGGGAGTTAATTCAACACGGTATGGCTGGAGAGGAGCTAACTCCACCGAGCCACCTGTGACAGCACCTGGAGGGGTATGTGTAGAAGCTGTAATGGATGCCCCCAAATCCATTCCACCCTCAGCTGCACTTGTAGAACTCCAAGTCCAGCTTTAGGAAGCTCAAGTCCTCATAGATAGCGGCTGATTTCAAGGATGCTCATGCCATTGTGACCCACTAAGCACTCTAGGGTGACTCTTATGCACTTCCAGACCTGTTCTTTATCAGTGCTAATTTAAATGATTTAAACTGATAAACTATAAGTGCAAAGACTTTTTTTTTCTCAGAAAACTAAGTTGAATCCTTTGAAGGGACTCAACAGAGGATAGTCATTTAAAAATAACCGTGGCTGAATTAGATGTGGGTGGGAGAAGCTAGAAAAGACTAGAAAAAATCATGAAAACACAAAGATTCTGCAGTCATATCCATTTGATACTTTAAAGAAACTGAAATTGGACCTCATAAATAGCACACTTTGGGTGTAGTTTATAAAAGAAAGACGGAGGACAATTCCAATTAGGAGAACCCAAACTCAGAAAGCGTGACAAATAAACATATTTTTACATCTTTTACATTAAAATAAAATGTATAGGTTTTCTCTGACTTTTTAAATTAATCTTCCAGTTACCATATCAACTGCATCAGCTGTAAGTGCTTTCTTTACTGTCTTATGTCCAGTTCTGGTACCAAATCTCAAAAGAAGCTTGATGAACTCGAAGGTATTCCAGGAGAGAGATGAGGGTGGAAAAGGCTCTATGGCTCAAGGGACACCCAGTGGTCAGCAAACTCTGATGGGCTGTCAGGTTCAAAGACACCCAACTCGAAGGAAGGGGTTCTCTCTCTGTGTCTCACTCTTTTTTTTATTTTTTGAGACAGAGTCTCACTTTGTTACCCTCAGTAGAGTACAGTGGTGTCACGGCTCACAGCAACTTCAAACTCTTGGGCTCAAGCAATTCTCTTGCCTCAGCCTCCCAAGCAGCTGGGACTACAGGCACCCGCCACAATGCCTGGATAGTTTTAGAGACAGGTCTCATTGTGGCTCAGGCTGGTCTTGAATCTGTGAGGCAATCCACCCACCTGGGCCTCTCAGAGTGCTGGGATTACAGGCATGAGACACCACGCCCTGCAGGCCCTCTGTGCCTCACTTTTTATATAGCTTCCACCCTTTCCTTTCAAAGAATCACCCTTTCTGTGCGCACTCTACATTGTAAACCCAAAGAAAAGAAATAAAATACCTATTATAAATGCGCTAATGATGGACTTTTATCCTACTCACAAGTACAGCTAAATTCAGGCATGGGTTTCCAGGTGAGAAAATGCAATACTGGCATTTGACTCTGTCTGTTACCTAACATCCTCTGTGCCTTCAGAGGAAGATGAGGCAGGGGAATGGACAACAGGTGACTGACAGAGAGAGTGATAGGTACAGGAGGGCTTACTACGTACTAGGCCTTGCATTCACAACTTTAAAACTTATTTTCTTTTTTCATCAACTTTGAGAGGCTGTTAGCAGTACTGTGTTTTCCGGAAAATAAGACACTGTCTTATATTTATTTTTTCTCAAGAAGACACACTAGGGTTTAATTTTCAGGGGATGTCTTATTTTTATTAAGTATAATACAACAATCTAAATTTATTCAAATATAGTTAAGTCATCTTCTTCTGGAACCTGACAAGGGGAGCCAACCTTGTTGATGGGGCTGGCGCCAGTGATGTGTGAACTCCTTTCCCCTAGCTGTTCACAGGTGCGCAATAAGATGCCTGTGACTGTGGTTACCACACGTGTATCCGCACAAGTGCAAATGCTTGGAGAAAGGAGCTGTGGCAGATAAAAGGTATTCCAGTCTTCCTTACCGCTGTACATGGAAATGCAAGGTGTAGCTATGCAGACACGCTGCATAGCCATGCCCATCACTCGGTCTTATTATGGGGTAGGGCTTATATTTAACATATGTGTAGAAATCCTGCTAGGGCTTATTTTTTGGGTAGGTCTTATTTTTGGGGAAACATAGTACCTCCATTTATACAACTAAAAAGTAGAAATACAAAGAGGGGGTGGTTTACTTTTCATACACTCAGTTACTCGGCTGGGAATTAGACTGCAGGTTGCACACCCAGGCCAGGCCAGACTCCAGAATCTACATTCTCTTGCCAACCTGCTGCAGCACCATGTGCAGAGCTGTGCAGAGATGGGTCAGGTCACACTGATGAAAGTGTGTGCGTGTGTGTGAGCGTGGGTGTGCAGAGAGGGCAGCCAGTGAGGAAGGCTGGAATTGCAATGGTACATCCACACACAAAGCTGAGGAATAGGTACAAGAGTAAAGAGGCAGCCAAGGGACAGAGCAGTCCTCAGTGGGAGACAGGAGAAAGCTGATCAGAGATCGAGAGGTTTGAACTGACCTGGGAGGATAATAGTTACCAGAAAAACAGGGTCCACCAGGAGCACAAAGGGACCAGCCCAGGGTTTAAAAAGGAAAGACCTTTCCCAGAAGCCAAAAGGGTAAGGATGAGGGGAGTAGCTGGGTCACCAGCATGGAAGGTGTGAGAGCTGGACCAGTATCCACATGCCCTGGAGTGGGGCGTGCTGAAAAGGAGTTGTCTGTAGGCCAGAGTCAGGGTCTGACAGAGCCTCTGCAAAATACTGACCTGTGGGCAAACTTGTCTTGGTTTGGATGCTGCTGGGCTGTGCTAGTGACACAGCTGTCTATACTCAGTTCCTCTAAGGTAGGGATTCTCCGAGTGTGACCCCCATACCAGTAGCACCAGCTCACTTAAAAATGCGTTAGAAATGCAAATTATTTGCCCACTATTCTCAGACCCACTGTTACAGACTAAATGTTTTTTATCCTCCCAAAATTCATGTATCAAATCTCTAAGCCTTAAGTGTTTGGAGATGTGGCCTCTAAAAAAGTAATTAAGGGTAAATGGAGTGGGGCCCTGATCTGACAAGTTTAGTGTCTTTATAAGAAGAAGCACCAGACTGCTGCACACTCTCTCTCTCCTTCACTCCCCGACTCCGAGCTCTTCAGCTACATGAGGACATAGAGAAAAGGAAGCCGGCCGTAAGTCAGGAAAAGAGCCCTCCCCAGAAACCAGTCCCATCAAAACTGAGGAAATAAATTTCAGTTGTTTAAGCCACCCAGTCTATGGTATTTTGTTGTGGCAGCCCAAGCAGACTAAGGTACCTACTGAATGGGAAACTTGGAGGTGGAGTTTTGTCTGTGTTTTAAAAGGCTCTTCAGGTGATTCTAATACAGGCAGTTTTGAGAAATGGTTTACCCTGAGCTGCACCTTCAACCCAATTCAGCAAGCATTTACTAGAGTGCCTTGGAGAACAAAGATGACCATTTCCAGGTCAACCTCACAATGGCAGGAGAAAGGTGGATAAATAAATAAGGACAGAGTACAAAAGGAGCCGGATGGATAGCTTGTGCACAGAGAGTTAGGGGAACACAGAGGAGGGGTCTCTCACCCTGGAGGTGACCTACAAACTGATTCCTAAAGGCTGCATGAAGGAAGAGAAACCCACAAACCAAGGGGCACAGTCTGCCCAGAGGAAATCTTTCCTTTTAATCTGGAGAGCTGGCAATCTCAGAAGCTGTCTTAACCTTGACACATGGAGCATAAACTTGAGACAGCACTAAGCAGCGGGCCTGAGTTCCAGGACACCTGACAAGTGCTGTCCCCTCCAGGCCTTAGCACGCTGAGCTGGTGATGGGAGCCTCAGTAATGTCAGAAATGCTTTCAGTGTCCTTCTCCCATTGTCTTGGCTAACAGCATCTGGCTTCCTTCCACTCATACTTGTCTCCTTATCAAACAGTATCTTGACCATTCAGGTTTTCTTTCCTGAATATAAAGTTTATTTCTAGACAACACAGCCAGGCTGAGAATTTCCCAAAACCTCAGATTCTGCTTCCCTTTGAATATAAACTGTATCTCCAATTTGTTTCTTTATTCTTGTGTTTTATTATAAGCAATCAAGAGAAGTCATGCTATGCCCTGGACACGTTTTAGAGATTTCTTCCACCAAACGTTCTGTTTCGCCTCTTTTAAGCTCTACACAAAGCACTAGGACCCAGACACAGTTCAGCCAAGTTCTCCGCCACTTTGTTCTTTGTAACAAGGACACCTTTCCTCCTGCCTCCCATACCTTGTTCCTCATTTCCATCTGAGATCTCAGTAGAATGGCCTTTATAGTCCATATTTCCACCACCATTCTAAATATGACCACTTCTTAGATAATCTATGAGGAGGCTGAGGCTCCTCCTCACCAGAACCATCTCAACACTCCATTCACGGTAGTCAAGGTTGTTTTTTCTAACACATTCTTCCAAGCTCTACCAGTCTCCATCCACTGCCTAGTTCCAGTGCTGCTTGCACATTTTCAGGTATTTGTTATAGCAACAGCCCCACTTCTCAGTACCAATTTCTGTCTCAGTCTGTTCTTCCTGTTATAACAAAATACTACAGACTGGGTGATTTACAAATAATAGCAATTTATTTCTCACAGTTCTGGAAGCTAAGAAGTCCACAATCAAGGCAACAATTGGTCTGGTGAGGCCCATTCCTTATAGATGGTGCCATCTAGGTGTCCTCATGTGGAGAATGGAAGGGGGCAAACGCTGTGTCCTCACATGGCAAGAGTGGGAGGCAGCTCTCTAACGCCCTGTCCATAAGGCACAAAGGCCATCCATGTGGGTGTAGGCTTCACAGCCTCATATCCTCCCAAGGGCCCCACCTTTTCATTCCATCACCTTGGGGTACAGTTCCAACATGAATCTTGGAGGGACATAAACATTCAAACTATAGCAGAAGCTGGTGCTGCTAAAGAGGGTAGGAGTCTATGTTTCTTGGGAAATTTGGGGATGCTCCAGACACTCCAGACAGGAGAGCAAGTCTGAAGACTTGTGCAGGGAAACTTGGTGAACAACATCATTAAAACCATCAATCCTCTTGTCATTACTCTCATGAATGTTAAGAAAATCTGTTTCTGGCTCGGCGCCTGTGGCTCAATTGGCTAAGGCGCCAGCCACGTACACCTAAGGTGGCGGGTTCGAATCCCCAGCCCGGGCCCGCCAAACAACAATGATGGCTGCAACCAAAAAATGGCCGGGCATTGTGGTGGGTGCCTGTGGTCCCAGCTACTTGGGAGG
>CAUYQV010064039.1:0-5000 GCA_963574575.1 Galagoides demidoff
TGTGGTCCCAGCTACTTGGGAGGCGGAGGCAGGAGACTCGTTTGAGCCCAGGAGTTGGAGGTTGCTATGAGCTGTGATGCCATGGCACTCTACCCAGGGGGATAGCTTGAGGCTCTGTCTCAAAAAAAAAAAAAAAAAAAAAGTGGTAGTTGGAGAAAGGAAAAGGGAGATAGGTATTTACTGAGTAATTAACTACAACATTCACTGTGCTAAATGCTATACAGATGTGACTTTCATACCATACTCTGGGGATCAGAAACCAAAGATCATGAGGTAGGGTGCTTTGGAACTGCTGCTCTGTTCCTGTGATGTGCACCTAGTCAAGACACTGGGCATAATTCTCCTCCCCACAGAAAACCACAGGGCCCATCCCATGATTGCTGGATTTATGAAGGATGTGAAAGCTTTACCTCCCCCCGCCAACGAAACAATAAAGTAAATTACATTATGAAGGTTGGTTATGCTTTCTTATGTTGATGGAAGCTTTAAGCCTGACCAATTAATTATAGTTTTTGAAAGACAGTTGCATGGCTTTTGGGTCCAATGTTTTACCCTGACATTTGTGAGAACATTCAAATTGGGCAACAGTAAAAAATGAGTCTTGTCCAATTGAGGGATGTCAGCCCTTGAGGGACTCAAGGTGTCAGTCACTGCTGGAGCAAAAACACAAACAGGGGCTGTCTCTAGGTTTGCATTCTGGCAGTTGCAAATTTCTTTCAGCAAGTTACAAAACTTGCCTGTGTCGGGAGAAGCTGACCAACACAGATGGTTGGTCTATGGCACTGAGGGACTTGCGGAGAAAAATATTATTATGAAATCAAAGGCAGCAGAATTCTCCCTGAAACCGCAGTTCATCTTGGAGTTCTGGTCTTCTGGACAATTTTATGTATGTCCTAACTTCTACCGCTTAAATGTTTATGATTCTCCAACCTAGATCTTCATCCTAAGCACTTTTTCCCAGGCTGCAGCTACCTTAGACGAAGCTCCACTCAGATGTCTGAAAAGCAACTCAAACTTGAGCCACACCGGGCTTGCTGTTAGCCCTTTGGAAGGCCAAGAAAAAAGAACAAACTTTCCTGTGTTTCTAGATGGGTGCATTGAAAGATTCTCCACCTGTCACCAAGGTGTAAATCTGATAGTCATTTTCAACGTTTCCCTATTTTTCATTTGCCACTCCCAATCACGCCATAAATCCTGTAAATTTTATCTCATCGACTCATTTTTCCCCCTCCATTCAATGTGTAAGTTCAGATATTCCTCCTCCAAGAAAATCTGTGTTTAAGATTATTACTCTTTGAAAGCTCTCATTTTGCTGTCTTTTATTCCCTCCTAATTTTATTTTCTCCCTCAGCTCAGAAACCCTTACTGCAATAACTCTTTCTCAGCATCCTCCCCACACTTTGCCCACAAATATCCTTTCCATTTTTCCTGTAGACTCCAAACTCCATCAATCTGATTCATCATTCGCTTGGAGTAATGCTTGGGGGATATAATTAAATGGGCTAATACTGGATAAATCCATAAATCTTTCAACGGACTGGTTTGTCAGTACTTTTATATAATACATTCACGATCATTTCTCTGGTTCTCTCTCCTATTTCTTTATACATTTTACTATTCTTCTCAATTGTACTATCTTCATCTCACCACTTGAGATAGATCCCTTGCTTTCTACTCTCCTAGGGGAAAATGTGAGGGGGGAGGGGTCTATGAATAGATTTGTAGGTAGGTCAGTAGTAGGTAGGTAGGTAGATAGATAATGATCTTATTTACTAGAGGTCCATCAATTTTCCACTTCTCCCAGAAATTTATCTATACACATGATTAGACTAATTCCATTTCTCCTTACATGAAACATGGTCCTTCCTCTCACTCGTCTATTCCCAGGACATCCACAGACTGATTACTCCGAAATTATATCTCCAAACTTACCACCTTCAGGCACTGCCTTTGTCACAGTGTGTCCTCCACCCTGTATTTCCCAACCCCGTTGGCCGAGGACCAGTACTGGTCCATGCCATGTTAGGACACGGAGCCACACAGCCTACTCACTCAGGTGAGTGGCTGAGGAGTGAGTGAAGCTTCATCTGTATGTGTAGCGGCTCCCTATTGCTCACACCACCACCTGAGCGCCACCTCCTGGCGGCATTAGATTCTCATCAAAGCACAAACCCCGCTGTACACCGTGCACGCAAGGGGTCTGGGCTGCATGCTCCTTTTGTGAATTTAATGCCTGATGATCCCCAGCAGAGCTGAGGTGGTGATGCTAGCTCTGGAGAGTGGCCACAAATACTGAATGGGACCATCTAGTTGCCAGAAAACAAACTCAGGTAGGTCTCTCACTGATTCTATATTATGGCAAGTTATATAATTATTTTATTATATATTATAATGTAATAATAGTAGAAATAAAGTGTACACTAAATGTAGCACCCTTGAATGATCCTGAAACCATTCCCCCTCACCTCCCTAGCTCATGGTAAAATCGTCTTCCATGAAGCTGGTCCCTAATGCCAAAAAAAAAGCTAGGGACCACTGCTCTAGCCACCTCAATAATCCTGACCTCAGTAGGTGGCACCAGACCTAGGAGTTGTCTTCAGGTCCTCTTTCCTTCATGCCCCATCAATTCACTCTTAAACCCTTCCAAAGTACTAAACCCATTTATTTCTGTCTCCAGCCACCACACTGACTCGGGGCAACATCATCTCTTACCCAGAATATCCAAGGACCTTCTCCCTCACTTTTCTATTTTTCCTGATTCCCTCTAGTTCACTTTTCATAAACCAATTAAGAGTATTAAAACTCACGCCTGATTATGCTGCCTTTCCTTGGCTTTCCATTGCACTTTGAATAAAACTGGACTTTCCTATGAGTCTCCCAGGCCCGGCGTTATCAGGCTCCTCCCTGCTTCCCCTCTCACTTTCAGCAAACTGCCGCAGGGCTTTCCTTACTTCCTCAGACTTACCGGGGTCATTCCTGCCACAGAAACCCTGGAGATGCAAGTCTTTCCTCCCACTATGCTTTCCCCAGCCCTTCACATCCATGGCTTGCTTCTGTCCTTTCCCATCTGCTCAGAGAGAGATCCCCCTGGTGATTCAATGTCATGAAGCTCCCCCATCCATACTCCTCCCGCTTATTCTGCATTTCAGCCCATTTATCTTCGTAGCTCTAATCACCATCTGTGTAAGTGTATTTGTCCAGTTATTTTGTTGGTGTCTTACACTGCACTGCTCCGTGACAGAAAAATCCCTGCCTCCCTTGTTCTCTGCTGTATGAGTATCCCCAGAACCTCTCCCAGTGTCTGAGTGAGCGCCTTCCTAAATATCTGCTCCATGCTTACTGGACTCAACCCATAAGATTAACCCCGGTCATCTGTGCTCTAGATTTTACTCCCCTCACCTTTGGGGAGCCTGCTCCAGTTGATAACTTGTCTTTTGAACCTTTGTTTATCTGTTATTCATTCATAGATATCTGAGTGGACTTTTCCACCCCCTGTCAAGGGCTGCCTTGACTGATACGTATATCCATCCCATTATGGAGTTCTTTATCAGATTTTTGGTTTTCGTATTAAGCCATATCAGACAAACTAAGCACTACAGTAATGAAGATACTTGTTTTGCTCCCTTAAACTTCCCTGATTTATATCTCTTTTATTCAGAGTCTAATAACTTCTTTCACAGTGAATGTACCATTGGCCTTTCAAATTTAAAATTTCTGAAGGTAAACTCCTAGCCCCTCATAACTCTTCCTTGTATAATTATTGTCTCTCTCTCTCTCTCTACGATTTAGCCAATTCCAAAAATTAGAAAGCTTGAAATCATCCTGAGTTGCTCCATATCCCATCAGCCAACACATCCTATTAATTGCACCTTCTCAATACCTCCTCAATACCTCCTCTCTGTTCCACTTTACATTCCTCTTCTCTCTCTTTTTGTCCTCTTAGTTTTTTTTTTCTGTTTCACTAACTCTTTATTCTTCCTCTCTTAGTAGAAAAAGACAAACCTTTTTTAGAAACCCCTCCTTTTAAATCCTTTATGGTTCCCTGCTACTTTAAGGATATAGAACCTCCATCGTTGACCACCTTCTTACATTGCCCACTTCTTTAAGTTAAGCTAATTTTCATAGACAAGATATGTACCTATCTGTACAGTAGGCCTTGTTCTTTATGTTGGCCAATTTGTTACAGTCCCTTGGTACAGAGGTTCTACTGTACATGTCAAATCCTTACCATGGAGTATGAGGTCATCTTTCCCTTCAGTTCCTGTTGATTTTCTCACCTTATTTTCTGATTCCTTCTTCTTAAGAACTGTTAACTCTAACCACATTGCACAGCCAGAGTTCTCTGATACCATTGTGTGTGGGGCCTATTGCCTGGTCAACCAGCAAACTAGAAAGTCATTCATCAAGATTCTATTCAAGTGTCACCTTTTCTATAAGAATGCCTCCAAATTCTTGTCCTTCTCATCCCTGGAAATGCATGATTTGCCTCTGATACATTTGTGGAAGTTATTGAGTTCTTTCCTTACTAGAAGGTGGGTATTTAGAAGCCTGGAATATTTATCACCTTCACCAGCTCTGTTTACAGCACCTACCACAAAGTGCATGCTCCATCAATGTTTGTTAAACTACCAATAAATGAGGAAAATAATGGAGTAATTAAAACTTACAGCTCACACATTCAGGATATGTTTGACTTAGAGGCTGGTCCCCAAAATGAAGATCCAGGAATACAGCAGGTAGCATGGCCTACGGCAAAGAGTGGGGCTTCAGAGCACGGCAGACCTGAATTTCAATCAATACCAGCACAGCATGTTCCATTGCACAGCAGTCACCTCTGGAGCATCCTCTCTATGCTTCTGTTCCTAATCTATATGCCAGAGATAATAGTACTACTTTGTAGACTTATCTAAGAACTGAATAATGAAGTATGTGACGCATTTAACACCGTGCCTGGCACATAGTAAAGATTCCATAAATGACTATTGTTCTCACTGCAAAAG
>CAUYQV010064039.1:10000-24727 GCA_963574575.1 Galagoides demidoff
TTAATCACAATGGCATTTCATTGTACAACCATTGACTTGTTTTGTCTTATCAATTTTCTCTTATAATGACTATTATTATATTAATGCTTAGTTATCATTATTAGTTTTTGCTGACCTAATAAGCATTTGAGGTTTAACAGGGCATAAATTAATCCCTATCTTTCTCCAGTACATGATACATAACCAGCAGAGCTCTGTGAGCTATAGTCTAGACTTGAGGTACACTATTATCAGTTTGTGAGAATCTGTACCCAAAAAAAGATGGGAGGAGAAAAAAAATGAGTTATTAATTTCAATAAGAAATGATAGGCATGCTCTAACTTTTAGTTATTTAACTGAAAGAAAATATAATTATAATACAAAAGGGAAGATCTTTAGCTAATAGAACATAATAGATCTTCAGCTAATATATGTCCAACCTACATTTAAGACTGGAGTAAACAATCCATTTCTAGTATTCTTTGAAATTATTTAACATTCATTAAGTATCCATAGATCAAAGAACCACTCCAGTGTTCTTTATAACTAACTATTAGTTTGCTTACACTATGTCAAATTATTGACTCTTTCTACTTGCTAAAATAATTTCAAGAATTAATAGAAATAATTGATTTCTTGACAATTTCCTTTTATTGGCAGATATTTTGTATAGATATCTAAAAGGCTAGGGTGGAAAAAAAGAAGCAAAAACCAAAGAAGACTGCTGGTCAAAAAGTAATTATCAAAAACATAGTCACCAGCCAAATCTTCCTGTAGACAATCCATACAATAGAATATTCTTACTATTAGTTGAGTTTGTTGCTGAGTAAGTCCTTGGGATAAAAAATATACAATAACATTATGGGCAGTAATTAGAGATAAGCAAAAATATCTGATGGCAAAGGGAGTAGAATATCTCACTACAATTCATCATTCAACAAATACTTACCCAGATACGTGCCAGGCCATGTGACATGAGTCAGGGATAAAGTAAGTCCCTGATGCTGCAGAGAATGACTTGTGCACATCCATGAGGATGACTCAAGCATACACAGGGGACTTGACTTTAGCACACACAGGAGGACTTAACTCAAGCACAGACAGCACAAATTATGTAAATAAGCTGAGCTGCAGTCAGCCAAAGGAGGAAAGGACTCTTATGCCCGCTAAGGTGTTTAGATTTTATCCCAACGGGGTCAAGGAGCCATAAAATATTTGGAAATAGGAAATTTTTAAAGGTTTGTTCTAGTTGCAGGGTGATAGAAAGGACTAAAGAGAAACAAGGGTAGACACACCAGACCCAGCTGGAAGAATATCTTTTAGTATAATTTCAGGGGGACAAGATGTGGATCCCTCACCTAAGCCAGAGTCTGGAGTCCCACCTACCTCAGGATTGTCATGGTCCTCCACCATGCATTTTCAGTCTTAAGCAGAGTCTTCCCATGCTCACTCTGTTCTCTTGGTCCCAGAATTCTTTTTAAACTGTTCCCAAGAAGATATATAAAACCTCTGTCTTTCTAAGTATTTATTTGCGGTTGGAAACTAGGAAGAGGCATAACCACTAATATATCTAGTAATGTGCAAGCGTAATGTATCACAAAATCCCAAGAGCTCACCACAGGATATGTGAATATCTTCCCATAAAAGTCACAGGTTTCCAGGGAAAAATGACTAATATTATAATTTTTGAAATTACTAGTTTCTATGGTTTACTCTTTTTTTTGAAAAAAAAAAACTCCTTTGAAAGGCTTGGTGCAGTAATTTACATGTCTCACATATGTCCTTTTGGCTGCATGAAGATGTTAAAACCTACCAAATTACTCCCTGCCATTCTAGTCTATTTCTTATTTTAACTTACTGTAAGATATACCCCCAAACCACAACTATTCATAAGAGAATCCTGGTTCTGGCCACAAATTACAGTGATTCAGATTACATCAGATACTGATGATCTGGATTAAGGCAGTGACAATGGGAATGACAATGGTTCAAGGCCTTAACAACATAGGAGAGTTTTAACTTGAAGATTTATTAACTACAGGGTTGAAAACAAGATGATGAGTCATTCGTATTTTTATTCATTTATTCAACAAGCATTTGCTGAATGCTGATATATGAGTGTTTAAATACTGAAACTAGAAATTGTGCTAATGTGTGACATACCGTGGTGAAACTGAGATATGAGGGAAGATCTTTGTCCTTAAGAAGCTTCTGTTCTAGTTGGGGGAGGGAGATGGAAGAGAAGGGAGTAGAAATAAAATAATAAACTAACAAGAAAAGTGAAGATAGTCAACTATTTTAATTATTGCCACAAAGGAAATTACTGTGGTTATGTATATAAAATCACTTGAAAAGAGACTAATTTATAAAATCAGACACAGAACCTCACAGGAGATGATGTTTGAGCTCATCTCTAAAGGATGGGAATGAGGCAGGGGAAGAATTCCAGGGGTATTTCTAAAATTTTGAAGAGAAAATGAAGTTGGTGTAACCAAGGAACAGAAAAGAGGCTGGGATGACTAGAGTATCCTGAGCAAAGAGAAACATAGTGTACAGAGATGCCAAAAGGTCAAGGTGGAGGGAATTAGGCCGATCTTTCCATAGGCCATGGTCAGGAGCTAATATTGGATAAAAGCAAAGCTATTGAAGGAAGACAATGACATGTTTAATTAATCTTGTTAAAGATCACTCTCATATCAATGATCAGACTTCATGGAAAGCAGTGGCAGAAGCCAAGACACAGGTTTGAAGACTCTTGAAGAGACCAAGAGAGGGAGATGAGGGTGGCCTTCACTAGGGCAGTGCTGGTGGCATAAGTGCAGGGATGGATTCAGGAGATACATTCCTGTTAGAATGGAATGTTCTGAGGGGTGAAGGGAAAGAAGGAATTAAACAGTATTTCTAATTTTGTCATATGCTGACATAGCAAAGACTAGAAGAGGAACCAATGGACAGCAAGACTCATGGTTGGATTTTGGTCATGCAGCTTGAAATGCCTGACAGATGCCACCTACAGAAGGAATGTACATGGCAATTATGTGAGAGTAGGGCACAGAGGAGAGGTATGGCCCAGTGGTGGAAATCATAGTCACCAAGAATTCTTAGAGCTGAGAAGCCAAATGAACCAGAGGGGGAGACACAGAGAAGCAAGCCAGTAAATTCCTACATTTATTTCTAACATGCAGTAGAGGGAACTGCAAAAAGAATAAAGGGGTGGCCAGTGCATTAGGAAAGGAGAAAATCCTACTTAGGAAAGAAGAGTGTAGAATGTTTCTTGAAGAAATTTGCAGTCAAAAATATCTAATTCTGCAGAAGGCAAAGAATAACATACAATAACAAAGCTATTGTTTTGTAAAACAAGGTGAATATTGATGCCATTTTTTTAATGAAATCATAGCTGTGTACATTAATACTATCATGGGGTACAGTGTGTTGTTTCTATAACCAGTTTGAAATACTTTCATCCAACTGGTTAACACAGCCTTCATGTCATTTTCTTAGTTATTGTGTTAAGACATTTACATTCTATATTTAGAAAGACTCACATGTACCCCTATAGGATAAACCATAGATGTGATCCCATCAATTGCCCTCCCTCCATCCGATGCCATTTGTTAAGAGGAGGTTTAGAGTGTGTGGAACAAGCTGAAGCTCCACAATGCTATTCATGAACACACCACTCAATCCCCAAGATTTTCATGTGGAATATCCCTGTAACTTTGCATTACTTTGTATTTATTTGGAGTAACTAAAAGATGTCCTTTGGAAGTATAAGTTGAGCAGAAATATACAGAGGTCATGCTATTGGATGGAAGAGCCTGAGTAAAAAAGTCATTAGAATGTTTTAGTTGGTAGGCAGGAAAAAGAAAGGAAAGTGAATAAATTAAGGAAGAAAGAAAACTGGCATTTCATGGAGCTCTTACCAGGTAACAGAAGTTGTGCTGAGTGTTTTTCTGTTTATAATTTAGGGTAATCCACAAAGAGGTAAATACTATATTTCCACAAAATAGAAAACTGACATTCAGTGAAATTATTAATGTGTTAAAGACACATAACAAAGATTTCCAAGATGTCTCTGGTTCCAAATCTTGAGCTCATTCTATTATGTCTTACTGCCTAGTGTTACTAACACTTGCAGTGACAGAAAGCCATGTGGGTAGTGCAGAATTTGGAAAATTCCCAAAGGCATGTGGATACCACCGAGACAGGCTGGCTTGCTGCTGGCTTCCTTCATCACCAGTCTCTCCTTTTGGCACCTACCATGGGTACCATGTCCTCTACTCCCAACTCTGTCACCTACCTCTCACTCTTGAATAGCTGCTGTATCACCTCAAGTGACACGTACCTGCTCTGCGCCCATCCTTCATACCCTCCAGGTAGACCTTTATTAAAATCAAGACTTATTAGCAAACTAATGGTGTCTTTATTATTAGTGATAATATCTGTCCTAGTGATGGTGTCTCTATTATTTCCAGTATATGAGCTATAGTTTTCTTATCTGGGAAGCAGTAGTAATTATTACTACTTCATACTTTTTTGGAAATTTGTATATGAAATCATCTACTGGTCCGATTGCCGTCCATAAAGTGTGCAAACAGGATTGAATGTGAAAACAGTAAAGAAGATATGGCTGCCTTTAACAAATTGGTTGATTTAAATACAGAAGGAAAAGAATGTGTTGCTAAATGCAGAGAAGATTCTACTAATTTTTCTCCATCTCTCAGGACCATTCATGGTTTTCATGTCATATGTCTCTATCTGGATAGCAAGCAGCCATTTAAGCCAAAGGTCATGACTTACACGTTTACTTTCACAGTGCCTAATACTTCCTTGACAAAATGGTGTATTTTAACTTATCTTGATAATCTACCTTTGAAAGGTCATTCTTGTCTAATAGAGTTGTGTATGCTATGACCAGATGGGAATGGAGAATAAAATTTGGTCAACGATAAGGAAAGATTACTGACTGCCTCTCTGTGACCATGCCACCCATCTATGGCTGCAAAGTAGGAAGGAAAAGAAATCTGGCGAAGCCATGGGCCTCAGACAAGCTCTTTGTGGTGCTCCTTAAAATGATAGTCACAGAGTTTAGTTAAGTAGAGTCTTAATTTTACTGTCTCTGAGAGAACCGGAGCATTGATACAAGAACATGGGGCTTCACATAATCGTTATTTTTTTTTTAATTTTAGAATATTACAGGGGCACAAATGTTTTGGTTCCATGAATGGCCCTTGTACAGTTTAAGTCAAAGTTATAAGTATGCCCATCACCCAGATAGTAGGCACTGTACCTGTTAGATGTGAACATACACAACCTGCTCCCTCCAACCTGCTTGATTTTTGCAAATGTAGGGAGAAAGGAACTCTTCGACACTGCTGGGGGGATGGCAAACTAGTACAAACTCCATGGAAAGTCTTACGGAGATACCTCAAAGAACTAAAAGTAGACGTACCTTTTGATCTAGCATCTCCACTATTGGGTATTTATCCAAAGGGGAAAAAATGTCTTTTTGCCAAACACAGATATACTCTGTCTACTCAAGTGTCTATTGCAGCACAATTCACAATTGCAAAGATGTGGAACTAACCCAAGTGCCCATCAATACATGAGAGGATTAATAACATGTGGCATATGTATGCTATAGAGTCATCAAAAATGGTGACCTAATATCATTTCACATACGTAGGTGTCTGTAGGCATCTGGGCATGCCATTTAGATAGCTTCCCTTTTGGAACCAACTTAAGAAATCTATTCTAATAGAGGTTATTTAGAGAATAAAAAAGACCATTCTTTAAATCGTCTTCCAAATTGTAACAACCTTTGTTAGAATGAGTCACTATTTGGTTTTTGATATTCAATAAAGCTTAAAAATTATTTTCTTCCCTTATGTCCTAATAAATAATTTTCAAAATGGCCATTTGGTAAGTGGTCATGATACGGAGTCATTACAGAAAGATTAGGCAGGGGTGTTCATCCTTGTGCTTTTACCAGTTCAAAGAACAAGGTGAGTCCTCTCTGTACAGTAACTAAATATATGAATAAAAATTAAAACCCATTGTTAGACAAATCCCACTTGCTCTGTGGATGTTTGGATCTTGTGCATAATCTGAGTTAAATCCCGTAACAGGATAACAGTCAGGGGAAAACAGTTCCCCACCATTTGACTTGAGAGCAATTAGAATACCACAGCAAGCAAACAAAAATTGAATATCTTTTTGAGATGATCACATGAACAATACTCTTGAGATTCATTTATAATAATTTAATATTAATATCTGGTATTTAATATACTATTAAATGCTATATTCATTTAATATGCTAGTATATTTAAATATGATTTAAATGTAAGTATAATTTGAAACTAGTTTCTAAAATTCTGAATAATTCATTTTTTAGATGCCAAATTACTTGTTGATATATGTTTTCAACTGTACCTGAGCTAAATGATCTGGGTGAAGTAGAAAACAGAACAAATAGTGTAATTAACAGGGTAAATGCACAAGTACGATGAAGAGGATGGAAAAGTAAGATTGAAGAGGACAGAAGACAGAAAAATTTATACTATCTCCTACCGTACAGAAGTCTTCTCTTTTCAAATAGAGATCTATATTATATAGGCAGAATCCCTTTCAGAAAAAAAAAAATAAGTAAGCCTACATTTAAATGTATCTGGAAACTACAGTCACCACACAGGAATTGTTTAGTCTCATTTATGTATTTATTTATCACTATTCCCTTGTAGTTTTGATTGTCATCAGACCACAAACTTTCCAAACTGAACTTCTGTCCTGATTAAAAGTAACAGCAGTGTGTTTATTCAAGTCAGCAAATTTGTGATTCAAAAAGGCACCCCACTCAAGGGTCAGGATTTTATATTAAGAACGAATGTCTGAAAGCAGGGAAGAAATGCTACTCTCTGAACAAAAATATTTTATTGCTGTGAAAATCAGACATTAATAATTCATTTTTTCATAGAATCCACACTTCTGGCTCTTAGAAAGGCATAATAGTTTGAAAGGCCTACTAGGGTGAGAAGGAACGTAATGTGCCTACCTGAGGCACGCTTTAAAGTGAACTGACCCCTCTGTACCAGGGCGCAGAAAGCAAGCCGTGAAACATGGTAAAAAATTCCCTCCTATTAAAAATCACTCTGAATTAATGTTGTCTATAACCTCTAACTTTACAAGGCCCGTATTGAATTAGTAAAATAAAACAGACAGGGAGAATGGTTGGAAGGGTATATTTCAGGGACTGTGGGAAAGAAAAAGAGAAACGCTTTCAGGGTATTCCATCTGTTGGATCCAATTATCCAAACTTCAAACCTAAATTAATTTTTATGATAGGCACTGGAGTCCAAAGATGGATTCAACCTAGTTCTTGGCACTGGAAATCTCACCCAGCAGTAGATAGGACAGTCATGTAAGAGGCCATTATGCTCTTATGGTTCAAGGACAGACATATGCACAGGATGTTGTCTGAACAAACAAGTTATCACAGGGAAAGATAACATCTGAACGAAGTCTCAGAGGACAGCAAGGAATTCATAATTCATCAGGGAACATTGCTGTTTTCTAGGAAGAAAGATTGACATTCAGAAAGATAATTTACCTGAATCCATGAAAGAAGAGGCAGGGTGGTGTATTAGGAAAACAAAATGCTTTGAGAGCAAAAATGGCAGGAAAGAGGTAAATGGAGATACAAGAGAGGGCCAACGATGGCCAATAGGACATTTGTATGTCATGCTAAGGAGTTTGGATTTTATCACATAAGGTCTGGAAAGCCACCGAATGTGAGCAGATGAGGGATTTAGTTCCAGGGAAGTAGTAGAAGCAAAAATATGTTACCATTTCTGTGAGGATATTAATATAACAACATAATAGTTCATATTTCAGTAATCTCGAGCTTCTTTTATGGACAATGAATACAAATATTCATGGGATAAATGTTGCCTCACACTTATTATGTGCATATAAAATCTGTGGCAGAAAAATAAGTAAAAGTTTAAGGAGATACATATATAATTTCTAAAAATAGTACTAAGGTAGGGAATGTTTCCAGAGTTTTAAAAAAGATGAGACATCAGAGTAATTGAAAAAAACTTCAAACTTGAACTTTTATAAATATATATGTGACACGTAAATCTCTTAGTTTATTTCTTCACTTGTGTTAGAGAGTATGGCACCCGCCAAATATTTATTTGTTTTACGGTCTTAGTTCCTTGGTTATTAGGGAGGGCCACACAACTACTACTGTCTAGGAAAACAGGGCAGCAGTGATTCACATCCCCTTCCCGGTTCAAGCAGTGAGATATTGGCGTATGATTCCCCATGTCTTCTCTTGCCCTGCCTTGGTGTCTGGCAATGTTTCTTCAGTAGGTTGACCTTCCATTAGCCTGGGTTCCTGAGGGATTGCATGGACCAAAATCACTTTCCCCATCACTAAACAAACTTTTATGCAGCCTAAGTCAGAATAAACCTCCCTTCTCTAAATGAATACGTCATTCCTTCTTGTTCCTTCCTCTGCTGTCTTCTGTGTTGACTAGTTTGGACATCCACAGGGGCCTAATGTGGTTCCTTCTACTGCATCACAAACTCTTTCTATGTGTGTGACACTACTTTTGGAAAATGAAGATATAAATGCTAAAATAAAAACAACAAAAAGGGAAGGACAAAAAAAATCTCATGGTTACTCTAAATGTTGAAAAAAATATTAAAGAAAATATAGCAAAATGTTGGCAGTGAATCTTTCTGGGAGGGGCTAGAGGGACTGTTTTCTCGTACTTTAGCAATAATATGTTTTCCAATTTTTCTAAAATAAGCCTGAATTATTTTTATAATAAAAAATAAACCCTTTTAAAATTAAATTTTAAGGAAATGATTTGGAATCTTGCCAGAAACTGGCTCTCATGAACAGCAAACAGAATTAAAGTAGCAAAGAGAAGCAGATGAGAGTAATCGGGTTTTTTAAGACTCTAAACATATGTTTGAGTCCTTATTTCCAAGGCCACCCCAATATTTGCAATTCTTTCTCCTTCTATTCTTTGGAGAACATGATCAAATCTAATATTATAATATCAAGTCATAATTATTTTATAGTTTGAAATGAAATATTTAGGTTACTTCTTCCTACTATGTACTAAGGACTAAATAATTATTGTGTCACCTAAATTATGTTTGAATGCATAGAAAAAAAATTAGTCTTATTTGCTTTGGTTTCCTTTTCTCCAATAAATTTTCCATATGTTATTCAAAAATATTCCCACAGAAGCTTATAAATTTGATTGGAAAACTTTGATTTATATATCTACCTTATTTTTTGTCCTCTAGAAACCAATATTCAAAGAAAAAGATCTACAACATCTATTATTTTCACCTATAGATTTGTCACCCAAACATATTTCTTGAATTTTGTTATTGTTTAAGATTTCTTTTTTTTTTTTTTTTTTTTGAGTGGAGTAGATATAAGGAACATAACTGTGGATAAACTACACTAGCACACCAGCTGCGATGGAAAGTTGATTGCTTACCCATTATGATATTCTCATTAACTCTTTGGCAATTTAATCACCCAAAACTTAGATTTTCAGATTTTAGTTTCAACTCATGTTTTACTAAAAGTAAAGAAAATATGTGTGGAAGAAAAATGTTTCATTATGTTTAAGATCTCAGAGAGCTAAAGTTTATCAAAGTAATAACATCTTGGCTGAAAATACCAAGGATATAGTAGGCATAAGATGAACATAACATTTTAAGCATAACTCTGATCTACATTTTTTTCTATTCTTCAATTTCATAAGTTACATTAATTTTGAAATGTTTTAAGTCTTTTAAAACTGAGGAGAGCAGAAATCAGGCTGTAATTTATAAATAAAACGACATGTTGCCCATTGTTCAAATTTGTTCTTATTCATAATATTCAGGTAACTTTTTTCTCGTACCATTAAAGTAGGACATGTGATGTTTGTGTTTACTAAAACAGTATATGTTTGAAATTTACTAAGTGTCTAATATAAATGTCTTAACACAATAAGAAAATGCAGTGACGGCTATGTCAACCAGTTTGATGAAAATATTTCAAATTTATAGAAAACCAGCACATTGTACCCCATGATTGCATTAATGTACACAGCTATGATTTAATAATAAATAAATAAATAAATAAAACAGTATATGTTTCAAGAGAATTTGTGAAACCCAGTTTTGCATTCTTAAACAGAATTCTATCTGGCTGGGTGTGATAGCTCATGCCTGTACTCTTAGCACTCCGGGGGCCTAGGAGGGTGGATTGCTTGAGCTCAGGAGTTCCAGACCAACCTGAGCAAGAGTGAGACCTTATCTCTATTAAAAATAGAAAAAACTAGCTGGGGGTTGTGGCAGGTGCCTGTAGTCCCAGCTATTCAGGAGGCTGAGGTAAGAGGATGGCCCAAGCTAAGAGGATATGGTTGCTGTGAACTATGATGATGCCATGACACTCTACCCAGGTTTAAAGAATGAGACTCTGTCTCAAAAAAAAAAAAATTCTGCCTAATAATAAGCCAAGGAAATAGACTGGCATTGTAGTCCCAGGTACCTTAGCAAGAAATCTGTGAATCAGAAATGTGTGATAAAACCTTATAAGGTCATGCAGAACCTAACACCAACCCATCCTAAATGAACATATCTCAATATTTAAGAAAAAAGACCATATACCAGGGCTGTTGTCATTATCTGTTAACTGTTGATTACCTCCTTTATGTTCTGTCAGTGCCACCAAGAATTGTATATGTTATCATAAAAAAAAAAATTCAGGGGCTCTTTCCCTATTTTGAATTATTTAGGGTAGTAAAATGCAGAGCCCTTCTGCATCGCTATTCAAAGTCATCTGTTTTACTATCCTTTAACCTTTTGTTAAATATCCTTTGTGCTTTAGACATGGTGTTGGAAATGCTGAGTAGCAAAGGAAAAAAATGACCAACAAGACCATTGCTTCATTTTGTAAATGTAGCTACCAAGATCAATCTCAAGCCTTTGTATTATCTTCTTCAATCATACCTTTGTACCCTTCCAGGAGTCCTCTACAGACCATGGGCTCAAGGAATCAGATCTGATTTAAATCCTTGTTCCTCCATTGATATCTATCTGGCTTTCACAAGTTATCTGACCTGCCTGAATCTCACTAGCAAGATTGCAGTGCTACTTCATGGACCTCTCTGAAGATTAAATAAAATATTATTAATGCAAACAAAGACCTCAAAGCAGTGCGTGGCACATGCAGAGTGTCCACAAAGTTCATGTGCAGTTCACTATGTTAAACTATTTTAAATTTCACATGAACTTTATGTCCACCCTGCAGAACACTCAATAAACATTTATTCTTATCATCATTATGATGAGCAGTAGAATTACTATTACTAATTTGAATATCATCAAGGTAGACCCTTCTTTCCATTTGCCACTTCATGATGACCTGTATTCTACCATCATTTATTTTGTACCTACCACACGCTGGTTTCCACACTAAACTATGGCGTCATAAAGATGAATAAGACACACTGACTCTTGAAAACTTCCCTCTATCGTCTGCACCCCTTTATGACCCTTGTACTCATTTTCTCAGAAGGAGAAATAATTTCATCAGTTTCTGTTCTTCTGTCTCTGTCTCTTCAGAGTCAGTTATGGATTAGTTTGACCATCCATAGCTTGTCTGGCCAAGTTTTCGCCCTCGTGCAGACGAGCACTGTGCACGGTGCCCCTACAGAAGTATCAGCATCTGTTTATTTCCCACTTAACTCAGGGTACCTATCACATTCCTGCTGTTCTCACCTGCAGCAAAAGGTTTTGCCTATTTCATGGGGAAAAAAATGATGAAAACATGTGCTAGAAACTCTTTTCACTCTGTCCAAACAAAGGACCAATTACCAGCGTCTACCGACACCTTCATCTCTTCCCCGCTGTGTTGGAGAAAGACAAAACCTCCACATCAAAACGGGCACCACCACCTGAGCTTCAGAGGTCAATCTTTCCTGACCTTGTGGAACCCATGAATTTTGCTTCATAAAGTGTCACTTTTTTTTTCTTTTTTCCTTCTCATGTCTTTAAACTCTCTCATATCTTTAAGTTTCATCCCCTATTTCCCTTCTAGGATTCATATTCTGCCAAGTATTGTTCTAACTTGCTTCTTCAATTTATACCCAAAATGCCCAAAGGAAATTTAAATTTGCTTTACCTTTCCTATTCATTCAACCTATTGATGTCTGGGTTTATATCACACCAAATTCCTTAAAAGTATTCTTCTCCTTGCCAAAACCAACGAGAGGTTGTTAATTTTTAGCGTTTGATGCTGTCGATCACTTTTTGATTCTCATATCCTTCTGTTGGTAAAATGATGCTAATTGCTGGTTTTCATCCTATCTCTTTCACAACTACATTTCATTTGCCTCTCGGCTTCTTAAATCCTTAAGAATTTAAATCCTTAAATCCGTGTTGTCTAAGTTCTTCAGCCTTCTTCTTTTGGCTTTCTGAACACTTGACCTGAGACTCAGCTGGCACATTGCACTTTCCACATACTCTACCTAAAAGCCATCACAGCCTCATCACCCTCTAGGAAACCCTCACATGATGTTGCCGCATCTAGAGGTGAACTCTGGTCCATTTCTTTTCAGTGAACAGGACCACCCTTTCTATATGCTTGGCTATCTTACCTTATTAAACAAGAAATGAACAGCTGACTCCATTCCCCTTAAACGTTCCTGTACTTGTAGGCTTCTGCTAAATGCTTAAAAGGAAACTAATAGTATGAAGAGAATAGAGAACCAAAAAGGCATTTCCTTTAAGTCAATATGCAACCTAAGATTTGATCAAACATGTGTTCAGAGTTTAGTGCTTTCAAAACTCCAAATACATGGCTAATTTTTCCTACAAATGAAATTTGAATTATTAAATTATCATGCTGGTGTTAGGCATTTGTAATGGAAGGGAAAGAAAACTGTCTATTTATTTTTCCCCTCAAGGCCAAATTATATTTGACTGTTTCCTGCTTAATAGCTGCACCTGCTGGTAAGGACAAAGGATACACTTTAACTTGATTTTGTAAATAACTTACTGCAGTAGGCCAAGACTTTATGCCATACCTAATGGGCATGCTGCCTCCTTCTCCTTTGATTGCTTCCCTTTTTTTATCACTTAAAAAGAAAAAGGCTTGCACTGTTGTGTATACTAGCTTAAGTCTGTTTTTGTTACTGCTTGAAATTATTTCTGTTGTCATCTCAACCATTGTCAGCCAACTGTTTGTTTTTGGAATTTAGGGTGAGTTTGTTAAGTGAAGCTGTCAACCTGCTCAAATACAGAGTCGACTTTATTATTTGCACTGTTAAAGAAATGTAGTCATTCCTTTGGCAAACTTTGTTGAAGAATAAAAGGAGCACAGTTTAGAAATTTTTTTAGATGGTGCAAGTTGTGATAGACCTAACTTTACTTAAGTTTCAAATACCACGTCATCTCAGGAATAAAATTGAAAGCAATTCTGTGATGTCTGACATAAGAAGAATCTAAGATAGAAAAATAGAAAAAATACATAGGAACATATGAATAACATGTAAATTTTTTTTTTTCTTAAAACACTAATAGAGTTGGGGCCCAGAGATCTAAGAGTATGTTTTATATCCTCAGTTTACCTTAGGTTAGGGACCTGAACACTGTGTTTTATATCTGAAGAGTATGTTTTATATCCTCATTTTACCTTAGGTTAGAGACCTGTAGAATCATGTGGTTAATCAAGTACATGGAGAAAGGTTCTTTGCCATCCCTAAATGATAGCATGGGATTTGATCTGGTATTAGTATTCTTAAATGAATACTGCATTCATTTATTCCTGTGTTCATTTTAAAAAATATTACGATAATGTTTTTGTGTGATTTTTTTTTTCTGTTTTAAAAAATGATAATGCTAGCGTTAAAGAAAGAAAAATAGGTTGTGAAAGCTGCATTAAGATCCCTTCTTCATTGCTTTATAGTTGATCCATTAAGTAGGGAGTCAGGGTATTGACACGATCCATGTACAGAAGGCTTGGCTAAAGGATGAAGGCACGTCACCATGACATGGTTAAAACACTATTGCCATGGTCCTCTGGCAGCGATATGTCCCCAGGTTCTCAGTGCCTATTTGGTGAGGACATAGTAGTATCCATGCCCCATACTATCCTGCATGATGATGGGCATATTATGCACGTAAATGTATATGTGAAGGGGAGGACAAAATCTCAGTAGCCATTGCTCTAAGACTCAGTCTTACCAGTCTTACCATGACTAATGGATAAGTTGGCCCTAGATAGCTATGAATTCAATACTATTGACTGCCAAATCTAATTGAGAACTACCAATAGAAACTTCCTACCTACTAACGTTACTATTACCTTTGACTATCAAAACCAAGTTCACAATTATCTTTACTTTCAACTTGCATATTTCCTTGGATGGCCTCATATTTTTCCCAATCTCCAAAGGTAGGAGCTCAGGAGCAATTCTGACTTCTTGGTTTTCTTTGTATTTTATATCAAGAGTTTAATTTGAAGAAGCTATCTCTTCTTTCTCCTACATATGATCCCCACTGCCACTCTTTCCAAGACATTAAATACTTCCCCTATGAACTAACCACAAGGTTTCCACATGGCTTTCTGATCTCTTTTCTATTATAGCATTATAGTGTATATATTCTGCATACTAATGCCAAATTAATTTTCCTGAGGTATTTATCACAAGACCATCTTTCTTC
>CAUYQV010064040.1:0-24042 GCA_963574575.1 Galagoides demidoff
TGGTCCCAGCTACTTGGGAGGCGGAGGCAGGAGACTCGCTTGAGCCCAGGAGTTGGAGGTTGCTATGAGCTGTGATGCCATGGCACTCTACCCAGGGGGATAGCTTGAGGCTCCGTCTCAAAAAAAAAAAAAAAGAAATCAGGCAGCACATAAAAAATAGAGGCATGAGACCAAGAAATCCAGCATTTGAGCTTAAGAAATTAGGCATTGAGATTTAAAAAAAAAAAAAGAAAAAGAAAAAGGCAATGAGTGAAATTAGGGAGCAGGGTCAGAAAGGCAGCCAAGCATGGGGGGCTGTGGAGGGGCAGGAAAGATAAAAGCCCCACACTCCACTGCTTCCTCCAACCCTGTCTCTCTCCCCATGCTTCTCACCTGTGTGGGAAGCCTCTGATGGGCCCTTTCCGGGGGGCCTCCGACTCTTGTCCTCCGCTGAGACCCCGGCCAGAACCTCCTCTTCCTCTTCCTCCATTAGCAACTCCTCCTCCTCCCCTTCGCTGGCCGGGCTCTGAAGGAGTGGAGATGGGGGTGGAAGGCGACAGTGGGATCCTCAGCTGGAGCATTCCCCCACCCTCCTCACCAAGTCCTAGGCAGACCATCTGCCGGCCCGAGCCTTATGCGCCACTGCCCAGTGTGACCACTAGAGGGAGGGAGTGAGCAGAGTCGAGCAGAGGCTGCCCACGCCTGCCTGCCCACATGTGGCTGCTCGTCCAGTTCAAATTCCACCTCTGCCTCTGGTAAGCGAGCCACCCTCACTTCCCTGACCTCTATTCTCATCTGCCAAATTACCTCCAAGAGTGGTGGCCTCAGGATGAAATGATATGATGCTTTCGTTCTAGCACTCCATTCCTTGAGCACGCAAGCACTTTCATGGATTATTATTATTTTTTTTTTTTTTAGAGTCAAAATCTCACTTTGTCGCCCATGATAGAGTACTATGGTGTCACAGCTCACAGCAACCTCTAGCTCTTGGGCTTAGGCGATTCTCTTGCCTCAGCCTCCTGAGTAGCTGGGACTACAGGTGCCCACCAAAACGCCCGGCTATATTTTTGTTGCAGTTCGGCCAGGGCCAGGTTCAAACCCACCACCTTTGGTATATGGGGCTGGCGCCCTACTCACTAAGTCACAGGCGCCGCCCTCATGGATTATACTTCCCATCATAATCTACTCCCCTCTCTCCGTCCTAAACTGTCCTAACCTCTCTGGGTTCAAATCCAAGGGTCACATTGTAGTCTCTGTCCTCTCATTCTCAGCAGTGTCTTATTTCACCAACACTCCTCTGGTCCTCTGCCCTCCCAGCTCTCTGGGACATCCCTAAGCTTTCCCTCTCTGTCCAGGGTCCTCTGCTTCCTCCTCCCTCGACCCACACCCCTCTTGGGCAGTCTTGTCCACTTCTGGTACCCCAAACCCTGTCAATACCCACCAAACTATCTCCAGCCTGGGGCCTCTTCCAGCTCCAGACCTAGGCCCGGCTGCCCCTCCAGGGGCACCGGGGTCTCACGCAACACAGCCACACTGGACCACCCCAGACCCCCAAATTTGCTCTTCCCACATCCCACCACTTTTGTCTGTCGTGCTGAGGAATCTCTTAACCCCATCATATGATCCTTCAGCAAATCCTGATGGATCCAGTTTCAAAAATACCTGAAACTTGGTCACTTCCTTCCCTTTCAATGGTCAGTCGGACCCATCACCCCTCACCTGAACCACCAACTCCCCACGCCTTTCCCACCTCCGCATCCTGTCCTCCCTGAAGCAGCCACCAGAGGGCGTCTATGAACAACTGAGCCAGTGCCAGTCCCAAGTTCTCCCGAGGGCCCAACCAAGCCCAACACAAGCTGCTCTGTCCTGTCCTCATCCCTCTTCCTTCTCTCCCTTTTGCTCACCCTGCTCCAGCCACACTCTACACTGTGACTCCAACATGCCAAGCACAGTCCTGCCCCCAGAGCCTTTGCATAGGCTGTGTCCCATTTATCCTTATAGCTCTCTCTCGCTTCCCTCCTTCAGTTCTCTGCTCAGATGTCACCTACTCAGTGAGGCCTTCCCTTTGCCAACGCCATCTCCTACTCCTGCCTCCCTTCCTGGTTTGTTTCTTCTCACTACTATACTTATTTGTCTCTCTCCACAAGGGCAAAGATTTTTTTTTTTTTTTTTTGAGACAGAGCCTCAAGCTGTCATCCTGGATAGAGTGATATAGCATCACAGCTCACAGCAACCTCCAACTCCTGGGCTCAAGCGATTCTCCTGCCTCCGCCTCCCAAGTAGCTGGGCCTACAGGCGCCTGCCACAACACCTGGCTATTTTGGGGTTGCAGCTGTTGTTGTTTGGCGGGCTCAGGCTGGATTCAAACCCGCTAGCTCAGGTGTATGTGGCTGGCACCTTAGCTGCTTGAGCCACAGGCGCCGAGCCAAGGACAAAGATTTTTCACTTTTTTGTCTCTTTGCTTTATATCTAGTACCAAAACAGGGCCTTGCACACAGTGAGCATTTACTGAACACTTGCTGAATGAAGAATTTTATGTGTCAATTAGTACCCAGTTGTAATCCAACACTAATCTGGGTGTTGTGAAGGCATTTGGTAGATATCACTCACACCTAAAATAAGTTGACTTTTGGTGAAGGACATAACTCTTGATAATATGGATGGGCCTCATCTAATCAGTTGAAGGCCTTAAGAGCAAAAACATTTCCTAGAAAAGGAATTCTGTCTCAAGACTGGAGCATCAACTTCTGCTTGAGTTTCTAGCTTGCCCTACACACTTCAGACACAGGTACTGTTATCTCTATTATATATGAAGAAAACTAAGGCTCCTTAGCCAACTTCACCTCACTGGTTAATCCTCAAGAAACATCTATTACTATGGCATTTGAGGCCCACTAGTATCTGGTCCCTGCCAACATCTCCAGTCTCCTTAGTCATTTATAATACCAGCATATGTTGCTTCACACCTACATGGCTTTGCATATGCTACTCCGTCCCTCTAGAAAACACATCCCTTAGTCTTGCTCTGACTCCTACTCATCCCTCAATCCCTCAGCTCCACTATCCCTTCTCTGGCCTAGCTCTACAGAAGCTGTCTCCAGCTGGACACCCCTCAACCAGTGACTTGGATAGCTTCCTGCAGGAGGCTGAAGGACATACCTCATCCACAGCAGCTGCAGGCATGTGGAGCTGGTGTCGCCGGAGCCAGGCAGCCTTGTACTTGTCCAGTTTCTGGCCTTTGTACTTGACAGAGGCCCAGCCACAGCCTGACTTCTTTGCTGGGTTCACCAGTTTCTTGCAGTGGGTGGCCCAGGCACTGGGTGAGTTGAAGACCTGGCCGGTTTCCTGCCATACAATCCTCCCATCTGGCTGCAGGTCCCCCATGAACTTCTTCCCCTGCGGCAACAGTAGGCTGTCTGGGCCCTGGACCTGGCACTCACCAAGACATCGCTTCTTAGAAGTCCTTCCTGACCCAGTGCTCCCTGAGGCTTGGCACCCACGTCCCAAGATAACACGCCTACCAGGCCACCCTCGGTGGGTCCTCAGTGCCTAAATATCCTCTCTCACACACCTGATCACCTGCATTGAAACTGCCTTACATGCGTTTGCAATGCTTCTAACCCACTAGACTGTGAATCAGTCCCTTAAAGACAGGGTCTGTCTAGATTACTGCTATGTCTCCAACACTCAGCAGATGAATGACGGACAAACTGATCCTCTTCACAAACTGAATAAGGACAGTAATGGTAATGATGACAATAGCAAATACTTGTAAAGCACTTACTGTGTAACAGGCACTCCTCTGAGTGCTTTATTCATTTAATCCTCACATGGGAGGAAAATATTCATTTCACAGAAGAGGAAACTACAGCACAGAGTGGTTGAGCAAGGTCAGCCAGCCAGGAAGGAGACTGACACTATGCGGATGACAGTTCTGCTCTGAGCCTCAGTTTCTCCTTTGTGGAACGGAGCGTTTGTAAACTATGTCCTGCGACTCTGAAGGGCTCGTCCCAGGTCTGGATACTCTGTGCCTCAGTTTCCCCTTCCAATACCGGAGCTCTACTTCAGCAAGGGAACTCTGGCCTTAAATTTCCCCTTCTTAGCCCAAACCAAGGAAGCGGGGCAGTAAGAAAGCGCTCACCAGATAGTAAATGGAAAGCACCCCAGCTCCAGGCTCCAGCAGCGCGTCTTTGAGGAGCACCCGCAGTGTGACCGCGCGCCTGGTGAGCGCGCCCCCCGGCCCGCCACAGACCCCCGCCCCCGCGCCGCCTCCGCCGCCTCCGCCGCCGCCTCCACTGCGCCCGCCGCCAGCTCCAGCCGAACGCTCCGGGTCCTCGGCCTCCGCCTCGTCCTCGTCATCCTCTGGCGCCTCCTCGCCCGCGCCGCCCGCTGGGGACAATGGCTCCGGAGCTGCGGGCAGCAAGCGACAGCTGCAGCAGGGTCCCGCGACCCCACCGTTCCGGGCCCCGCCACACTGCCCGACCGGACCCACTGGGGTTCTAACCCGCCATGGCTGCGTCGCCACTCCCCGCCTCTCTACACTCCGCGCCCCGCCCGCGCTTTCTTTCCCGCACGTGACACAGCTCCGCCCCGAGGGTGGGAGGGAACGCTGGGACTATTGAGCACCACCCGTGGGCGGGAGTTCGGTCCGCTGGGGCGAACGGGGAAACTGAGGCTTCTGGTCTGGCCTGCACGGGAGAAAGTCACTGGGAACTGCGGCCCGAGGCCAGCTTTGGAGGAGGGGGGTGATGACCGAGAGCTTAGTTAGTACAAGCGCGAAAACTGAGGCTTCGCGTTCGAGGGTCTAGTGGCTGCACCTGGGGCCACCACCTGTTAGTCTGAAGTCTAGGCTGGGGTGCACGAGGGACTCAGCCCTCTGGAATGAGCAGGGAAACTGAGGCCTGAGATGCACGGCCACCCCTCTTGGGGGACCTAACCCTAACTGAGGTCGGGGAAACGACGCAGACTGAAATAAGAATCAGCCCTGTTGCATACAAGGGTGGGTCTATAGTGCTCAAGCCGACGCCAGTCTCTAAAGTGTTAACTTCCCAGCTCACCCAGGGCTGTCGGCTGATTCCAGGATGGCACCAGAACGGAGACCGCTAGCCAATCATAGCAGGGCCTTTAATTTCATCCGCAACCAATCGGTAGCAAACGCTAAATTCCCGCCTCAGCCAGTCAATATTAAATGGCTGATTCCGCCCAATTCCGGGTCGAGTCATGAGCAGCCGTTTCCATAGGCCAATCAGCAGGAACTTTCAGGTCTTATGTATCCAATCAGTTACAAGGCCTGTTCTTCATCTAACCAATCAGCCCGTCAGTCTAGTCCCGCCTTCCCTGTCCGGCTCCATGCCGGTCTCACAGCATGCAAGGGTGTCAGCCCGGCTTTTGTTCTCTTCACCTATTCTGGGATCTTTGGCTCTGAAGCCTTGGGTTGTGAGTCCCTCCAGTCTCCAGCAGAGCTGAAAACCCTGAATGGGGACTTCCCAAAGCTGCAGGGCTGTATGGTCTGGGCTCAAACGCGGGTGGGTGGACCCCAGTCAGGGACAGAGGACTGGACTTTAGGGGCACAGGGGTAAGAGCCGGATACATGAGAATTATTATAAAGCAAGAAAACTACAGACCCTATCCTTTATAAATAGATGGGGGAAAAGATCATTCACAAAATATTAGGAAAGAGAATTCTGCAGGAGATAAACTGAATTATACACCATGCCAAGTGAGGTTTATTCCAGGAACACAAGACTGGTTCTGTCTTCAAAAGTTAATCAATGTCATCTACCATGTTTAATAGGCAGAATAATATTCCCCTAAAGATGTCCATTTCCTAATTCCCAGTATCTTTGAATATGTTAGGATACCTGGCAAAGGGGATTTAAGATTGCAAATGGAATTAAAGTTACAGGTCAACTGACTTTTTTTTTTTTTTTTGAGACGGAGCCTCAAGCTCCCCTGGGTAGAGTGCCATGGCATCACAGCTCATAGCAACCTCCAACTCCTGGGCTCAAGCGAGTCTTCTGCCTCCACCTCCCAAGTAGCTGGGACCACAGGCGCCCGCCACAACGCCCGGCCACTTTTTGGTTGCAGCCATCATTGTTGTTTGGCGGGCCCGGGCTGGGGATTTGAACCCGCCACCTTAGGTGTACGTGGCCGGCGCCTTAGCCGATTGAGCCACAGGTGCTGAGCCGTGATGTTTTGCTAGAATATTGCTAGTATCCAAATCCATCTCAACAAATACATGGTGCTAATAAGTGGGAATACAATCTTATAAAAGCAAAATACGAGACATAATAGTTCTTTTGCGATCACTCTAAAAATTAAATGGCTATTGTCTCTTTTATATGAACTTGGGGCGGTTAAAAAAACGGATTTTGGTGTTGGACATTCAGCTTATCACTTTCTGATTTTGGATACCCCAGTCTCTGTGGGCTTCAGTTGGCAGGACTTCACTATAGTGTGGGGAATTGTGGCAACTGAGTGGGCAAAATGCAGGCATGTAGGAAGGGTGAAGGGGGCGGCCAGGCCTTTGCTCTGCTCACCTCTTCTCTTCCCCCCGAGCCTCTTTAAAGACAGAACATAGAGAACCCTGATCACTGCTCCTCACGAGTCAGTTTCCTGATCCCCTTTCCCCGTGGTGCTCTGAAGATGGGGTGTCTGGATCTGCCCATTTCTCCAGATGTGTAACTGACTAGCGCGGGGTATGGTCAGACCCTGGGTACAGCGTTCCTCTTAACGCTGCTGAGGTAGGACGGCCAGTTGAGGCAGCTACTGAGAGTCCCCTTCCAGGATTCTTTGGAACCCTTGGCTGAAGCCAGGCCCTCCTGAGGGAGGGAGGCGTGAGCAGGAGGGAGGAGGCTGGCCACGTGCCATGGCATTTTAGTCACACGCCCTGCCACCAGTGCCACTCTCCTTTCTTCTGCGACAGGAGAGAATGTTTTTAAGAGTCGTGTGCCTTATTTTCTCTGACCTGGTTCCTAAAGGAAGAAAAGACAATGTTGAAGTCACAGACACTGAAAAGGTGGACAATTAGAGAGGCTCGTTCAGGAGGAGGAGCTTCTGGGCCTCACTCCTTGGTCCTCCTCACACACGGCCTTAGATTTCCCCAACCTCTGTGGCTTGGATCGAGCTCTTCTCGCAGGAGTGTGAGGACCTGTACCGTGGCGACTAGCACCACACTCCTCAGACCTTTAAATCAGTAACGCGACAGGAGCAGACGGGGCCTGGGAGAGAGCCAGAGACCCAGCCTCGCCCGGCACCGACAGCCCCGTGTCAGTCCCGGCCTGCTTGGTGCGAGCTGTGCTCTGGCCCGGACACCTCCGGCTCCCCTCCTTCCTGCCTGTTGAGATCCCGCTCCCAGGCTCAGCTCCAGCGCCCACTCTGCAGAAAAACCTCCCTACTCACCTCCAGTGGGAGCTGCCCTGCACCCTCTTGTGCTGTCTGTGGCACGTGATGAAACCATCACTGTGGCCCTCGTCACAAGGCTCCCGTGCCAGCAGGGTCATTGGGTGTGCACCCTCCTGCCGTCCAGATTGGCAGTTCCTCTTCGGACAAGCGTGTACTGAGCACTGCTGGGTGTGAGGGCCTGTGCTGGGCATGGACATGGGTAGACCCCGGAGCTCACCGTCAGGTGTGGAGACCAGCATGTACGTACAGACCTCACTGTGTGACACAAAAAAGGAGGTGACGAGTGCTTTAGTATTCCCAAGGGAGTGTCTTTGTGTAGCTTTTGAAGATAGGAAATTGTCTTCATCTTTTACTTCCATGCCTTGCAGACTGCCTGGCTCACAAAGGTACCCTATATGTGTATTTTGAGAGAGCTACGAAGGATGTGTGCCCTGTCACCACACTCCAGCACAGGGCCTGGCTCGAATGCTGTAATGGGAGAACAGATGCCGGGCTCGGGAGGCTCCAGTGTGCTCTGCTGGGATGCTGTGTAACATGCCTCACACGCTTCAGTTCCTTATCTGCTAGGAGCCCTCCTTAAAAGCGTTTCAATTAGATATATGGATGGGGGGATCTCCTTAATGTAGAAACTAAATTGACAGGTGAGGAGCAACCTTCCTGTGGCATAAGCTTGGGGCGTCTCCACCGTGTGGGTCAGCAGGACCCGGCTCGGGTGTTGGGAAGGAACTGGGGGTACCGAGGAGTAGATGACGGACAGGGAGAGGCGGCTACGGAGAGCACTGCACCTGACTGGGGACTGTTCTAGCCCCCTGGGCAAGACAGGGACTCAGAACTTACAGGGGGACTGCAGTCCCACACCGTGCCGAGGAGCTGGCTTTATTATTGCCTTTTTTCCATTTTTGCACAATTTTGGTTTCAGAACCATGACTTGTACATGTGAAGAAGGAAACTAACTGTCCAGGAGGGCGAACTTCATTTTGGTTTGAGGTTTGACGTCTGTTCCTGTTTCCAGTTCCTGTTCATACACATGGTCTCACTTCTTTCCTCTTCTCACTTGTCTGGGGAGCTGGGGAGCAGCTACTAGCCCATCCTGTAGCTGAGAAAACTGAGGCCCAGAGAAGCAGAGTCAGACCTGAGCCTGCTTTTCTGATAGCAGGTGCCATCAGAACACAGCTAAGGCTTCTGGGCGCTGTCTCCCATTTATATCCCATCTCAGAGTCACCAGTGCAGGATATTTCCATTGAATGTTATTAGTTTAAATAAATCTTTGGAATCTCTTATGTATTATCTTTTATTTTGTTAATCATTGGCCTCAGTGATTATAAACAATAGAACAGCCCAGCCAAACTCTTGAGTCCTGGTAAAAGTGTGGCTCCCAGAATCCGCTTCTGAATTCTCATCAGTATGTTTTGAGGCTGGTCATGGTGTTCTAACAAATAGCGTGGGTCTAAAATTTGCCTGATACTGTCTTTTTTTTTTTTTTTTTTTTTTGAGACAGAGTCTCACTTTGTTGCTCTGGGTAGAGTGCGGTGGTATCACAGCTCACAGTAACCTCAAACTCCTGGGCTTAAAAAATTCTCTTGCCTCAGCCTCCCAAGTAGCTGGGACCACAGACACCCATCACAACGCCTGGCTGTCCTTTTGTTATAGTTGTCATTGTCATTTGGCAGTCTCTGGCCTGGGTTCGAACCTGCCAGCCCTGGTGTATGTGGCTGGCACCCTAGTTGCTGAGATACCGCCACCGAGCCACGTTTTTCTATTTTTATTAGAGATAAGGTCTCACTCTTGCTTGGGTTAGTCTTGAACTCCCAAGCTCAGGCAATCCTCTTGCCTTGGCCTCCTAGAGTGCTGGGTTTATAGGCATGAGCTGCTGCACCTGGCTGAAAAACTGCTTGAGAATTAAAGCTTCCCTTCAAAATTCATATTAAGAACAGTCTAAACTGTCTGTTTCTGGAGGTTCAGACTAACTTGCCTTACTACATGTCTTCTGTTCACACAGAGACGTGTTGGTCTCAACATATGAAGGGAGGTTTGGGGGGCTCTTCTGTACTCATATGATTTAGTTAATTTGTCAAAGCTTTGGCCCTTCAATGTTAGATTTAGCAATTCTGAGTGATTTTAGATTAAATTATAAAAAGGGTAACTGGTAACTTGCAAAGTAGGGAAACAAATGACTTTGCATATTTGTAATTTATTTTGTTTTCCTGAGTAAACAGCCCATGCCCTTGCTGACATAGCAGACCTTGGCTCTAATAGATTTTAAATAGGTGCTGGGTATATCCTTGCCAAAATGTATGCAGTTCCTAACCAGGGTGTTGAATTTCTTAGCAAAATCCTTCTGAGAAATTCAACCGTATCCATTTGTCTTTTAGAGAACTTGCATATTATTAACTGGTAAATAAGAAGAAAGACTAGCATCTTAAACGAAATCAATAAGGGATCGATTCAGTGTGTCTTAATTTAATAAAATTCTACTATCTGCCGTTTTTAAAAGATCAAAACACAACCGCAATGGCAGCTGAAGAATCTTGAACCAGTTTCGGGAAGAATTTCCCCTGAATTCTCTCTGTGAGGGAAATTCAGCCAGTCGCTGCGGACTGGGGAGCATTGCCCTGGAGCAGCTCTCGTGTTACTAACCGCCAGAGTACTTGCCTCTAACAGCATTTGAGAAGACAAATGTTCCCTGTGCTCGGCTGCAAATGGATTAAAGCAGTGTTGATCCTCATCTGTCAGAACAATTAACATGAGTAAAACATTTGCCCTACTTAAAGCAGATGGAGGGAGTGGGTAGGAAGGGCTGTGGTACTGTGCGTAAGATTAATGGTGCTGTGTGGGCAGCAGAGAGCACTGGATTTATTTTCTCAACATTAGGTGGATTTACAGGGATGTCAGTTATTGCTGAAAGCACAGGCTGTGTTCTTAGAGGGTCTCTGTAGGGTATTGAATGCGGCGTGGAAGAAGTGTGGCGTGGGGGATGGTACGTGAGCTGTATAGCATTTTACTGGTAAAATACGACTTGTTGACCGTTTTCCCCTCTTTTATGTTCAAGCTCTGCTGAATTCAAGGCTTATTTGTAACCTGGCTTCTTAGAGGACATATAAATATTGTTATAAGGGTTTTTGATAAAATAAATGGAGTAGATAGAGACAGGTCTGTAATCCCTTGAGACCACAGCTCTGCGTTTGCAGAGACTTTGGATCCCCTTTGCCTTCCCTTAGAAGGCAGGAGGGTAAGGTAGGAGGGAAAGAAAACACAACGTGTTAATTAAGAATGAGATATATCTAGGAGGATTTTATTATTCTTTGACAGTGGAAGTGGATTGGAAACAGTGTTGAGGTTAGCACAACAATGACGGAAGACAGTAGCATGAGAAATGATATTTACATGAGTGCTGCATCAAATTTTAATTATAGGAGGCCTACTAAGCAAGGAACCTGGTTGTTGGCAGAAATTTAGCTGTCACTGCAAGGGCCAGACGCGGGGGTGAGAGGGGAGTATCGCTGAGTTAATCACCTGCTTTGGGCAGAGTGGGCCAAGTCTGTCATCCCAAACATGGCCCTTGTAGATCTTCTGCCCTCTCTCTGGGAGCTACTGAGATGGTCTACTCACTACTGTCATGTCCTGTTTCTGAGCAGGGGCAGCTGGAGGGGAGAGTCATAGTGGACCATCTGAGGACTGTGGGTGAGTCCAGAAGTGTTTTTCCCGTGTCTTCGGGAGTATATCCCGCCTGTGCCTCGCCTATCCAACCCCCATCCACCTGGTCTCTTTTTCCTTCTCAGGCCTCCCCCTCCCCCCTCACAGCCTCGTCCTCTCTCGCTCTCCATTCTGTGTCCCCTGGGCCTGTATTCTTTCTCCCAAGCTCTCTTTTCTGTCCATTCTTACATTGGCCACTGTTTTGAGTATCATTCAGGAGGACAGTGTCCCAAGTACCTCTTCGTTCTTGTTCTTTCATACAGCAAAATAATCTTCTAATATAAAGAGAAAAATAATTATTTTCTAACTTGAAAAAAAAACAGAAATCATAGGCTGGGTACAGTGGCTCACACCTGTAATCCCAGCACTCTGGGAAGCAGAGGCAGGTGGATTGCCTGAGCTCAAGAGTTCAAGACCAGCCTGAGCAAAAGTCGAGTCTGTGTCTCTACTAAAAATAGAAAAACTAGCTGGGCACTGTGGTGGGCACCTGCAGTCCAAGCCACTCAGGAGGCTCAGGCAGGAGGAGCACTTGAGCCCAAGAGTTTGAAGTTGCTCTGAGCTTGATGCCACAGCACTCTACCCAGGGTGACAGAGTGAAACTCTGTCTAAAAAAGAAGAAAAGAAATCGTTTTATCTTTGTTACGGCATTATTTTAAATTAATAAAGATTAGAAATGACAGAAATATGATTAAGGGCCATATGATGTATTAACTGGATGGCATTTACTCAGCCATTAGAACTGTAAATGTCAAGACCGTATACCCACTTGGGAAAATCTACACCGAATAACACTAAATTGTCAATATATGTGTGCTATGATCCCAGCTTTTTAAAGAAAAACACAAACATTTTGAAAAATGGAAAGAACCATGGAGAAACCTAATAGCCGTTACAGTTGTGATTTTTTTTTGGAGACGAGGAGTAACTTCTTTCCATAAAGTGGTTTTAATGGCAAAATATGTTTTATGATAGCATTGTTTATAATAATAAACAGGATATCCTTGATTACAAAGCTCCTTTTTGCTTTCTGATGGTGCAGCTAAGGACTTTGCATGACTGGTAAGCCCTGGTTTTCCATCCTGTGTACCTCAGAGATTTGGTGGGATGGTTTCGTAACTGCTGCCGAAAGTCCGCGTTGTGTAACTGTGCACATCACAGCACGACCTCCCGTACCTGGCCTGGCTCCTCCCGCAGTCCCTATCGCAGAGGAGCTGATCCATGTTAATCTTTAACGTGTATTTGTCCAGTACCTCCTTTGTGCTGGGCACAGTGCTAGATGTTGGAAGTCAGGTAGACACAGTCCCAGCCCTCGAGGAGTTCACAGATGTAGAGGAGACCAAAGGAACAAGGCCACTGTGATAGGGTGGTGGATGCCTGATGGGAGTGAGGAGAGCACGCGGACTGGTGCCCTAGTTCAGGTGGGAAACCTACGGTCTTGGGGCCGTGTGTGGCCTTCTAGGTCCCTGAGTGGGCCTTTTGACTGAATTAAAATTTTATAGAACAACTCCTTTAATAAAATGATTTGTTGTGTGAAGCTCAGATTTGGTCCAGGAGCTGCATTCTTGAATCTGGAGGGCCACATGGTAATCCACCCTGCTGGGGTGGTGGTGGTGGTGGTGGTTCTGAGTCCACGCTGAGAAATTTGGACTCAACCTGAGAGTGAAGGGCAGCCAGTGAAGAGGAGCTGTTGTTTGTTTGCATTTCTGTTTTAGCAAGAGAGTTGTTATCATCAGAATTACACTTCAGAGTGTTGACTCTGGCTTTGGAGATTAGTTTAGTGAGAAGGCTGGAGGCAGGAAACCAATTAAAACACTATTGCTGCAGTCCAGGTGAGCAGTGGTCCCTGAGCTGGGATGGTGATGATGGGCTCCAGGAGGAGTGGATGGTTTCCAGGAACACTTATGAGATCAAATAAACAGAAATTGATAAGAGTGAGGGATGTGGAGGAAGAATTTGAAAAGGATACCCAAGTCTCTGGCTTAGGCAAATGAGCCTGTAGAACGTGGCTCTTAGCCCTTATTTGTTGATTTAATTGACCTTGGTGACAGCGCAGCAAAGTGGATATGTGGGGTGGGTTGTCTTGGGAGGGAAGAAGGCGGGTTGAGCTTGGGCTGTGAGGAGTGTGCCCCTCTGGGTGCAGAGGTAGCTGGTTATACAGGCCTGGGGCACAGGGAGCTGTTAGCCATAGCTCTGTGACATTGAGATCAGTGTTTTACTCCTGTGTCTTGAGGAACATGCTAGAGCTTCATTAGTAAAAGTTTCTCCTCCCCGCCCCCCAGCCCCCAGGAATTTTGATGCTCACAGTAGTCTTTAGATTCTCAAGTGCTGGGAACACAGCTGCAAGAAAGTAACTTTTCCCATTTGAGGGTTTACTAGCTGTGGTGGGCAGGGCGTGGGTCCTCTCTGCTCCTCCGTCGAGTGCTGCCCTGTTACTGCAATCCTCAGGAGCTAGCCTGGCTGCAGCATTTGACTCTACTGCTATGATCCTTCTTATGTGACATTTTAATATAGAAAGCAAGAGAAAAGGGCATTTAGGAACCATTTCTCAGTGAGAAATCCAAAGGCAAAGCCACTTACGCATTATAATAAACACCTTGCTGAGAGGTGGAAAAAATAGAATTATCTCTTGAATTTTCTAATGGATACTTAAACTTGCCTTTTTTAAAAATGGGAAAATCAGGTCCTTGAAAATTGGCACAGGATGTGGCTATCCAGACTTGAGAGAGTGATTTGTCCTGTTGTTTGGAGTAGGAGGTAGGAGATAGGGTACAGAAAAGAAGGAAATATTTAAGGCAGTGGTTTTCAAACTTCTTTTTTTTCTTTATCTTTTTCTGGTTTTGTTTTTTATTTTTTAATCAAGACCCATGCTGATCACAACATGCTAAATTTTATCTCAAGTCCCATTTGTTCGTGGATCGTGCCCCACAGGTTGAAAAACATTCTCAAAAAGTACTCTAGGGATGGTGAGGATGATTTTATCTGTTCCTTAAAGTTTGAGTGTATTTTAGAGTACATTATGAGAAATATCATGTGGTTGATCTTTAATTAATCCTCTGGGGGCAATCCATAGCATATTTGCATCTCATACAAATCTCATGTGCCCTCCTAAATATGTTTCTGAGCAAGTTGAACAAGGTTTTCAAAAGTCAAATACAGAGGGTGCCAGAAAAAGGTATACACATTTTAAGAGAGGAAAAATCTGTATTAAAGTTGTAATACTCGATATATACCAATAATGTTTATTATCTCACATATTGTATCTTGTATCCCTTGTAATTGCAAAAGTCAAGCATGACTTGAATATTACAACTTTAATACAGTTTTTTTCCTTTCTTAAAATGCATGCACCTTTTTGGTATCCTCTGCACACGGTGGCATCATATCTATTTATTTGTCCCTACTCCCCCCCTCCCAGTTTGAGTGGCTAATCGAACACTAACTACAGTGATCTCATTTGCATTTTCCTTGTCAAATGTGAATAGCTAAATTAACTTAGCCTTCCTGGAATATACCCAAATGTTAAGAATCATTTAGGACCTTTCAGAACCATTTGGTCTATTAGCTCTATCTTGAGATAAGCAGAATAAATAAGTCCCTGAAATCAAAGGAGAACTAATTGTAGTACCTCTTTCCAGCTTTGAGTCATCAAAGCTTGACTGTCTGAAGTATGATCTAATGGGGTTCATTATTTTGTTTGTTCTACTCTTCATAATTCTGAGATAATTTTACATTTGCATTGTTAATGTCCATTTTTCAAAATTTGTTGACATGTCTATTTGTTTTCAAGAATAATAATTTATTAGACTTTCAAGGTACGAAAGCTATGCATGCCCACTTTAACAAGTCAAACGGTATAGAAATATGCCATGAAAAAGCCCACTCAGTCTCTCTCCCCTAAGTTTTTATCTTCCTCTTTAACTAGTGTTAACAGCTTTGTGTTTATTCTTCAATACCGATCAAAGCTTATATAAAAATGTACAAATATTTGGCTGGGTGCAGTGGCTCACACTTGTAATCCTAACACTCTGGGAGGCCAAGAGGGGAGGATTGCTTGAGCAAGAGTGAGACCCCAACTCCACTAAAAATAGAAAAATTAGCCAGGTGTTGTGGCGCATCCCTACGGTCACAGCTACTTGGGAGGCTGAGATAGGAGGATCACTTGAGCTGTTTGAGGTTGCTATGAGCTATTAACTTTAAAGAGGTGAGTTTGATGCCTCGTGTTGTTACTATTTCATGGTCATTTGGACAGAAGCTTTGTAGTCCTCTCTGAACCCTGTCTCAAGTTTTCCAGTCAGACTTGGTCTATATTAACTCAGGTGCCTGGATTGTTTGAGCAGAATTATGTCCATTTGGTGTGAACTGTTCATTGATATGGCTCTGGTTTCCTCTATTCTTAAAGTTGGAATAGAAGAAGGTTCTGCCTCTTCTCATATAGAATCCTGCCCCCAAATAGTAATTCTTTTCTTTCTCAAGGTTCCTATGGTGCCTGAAGTCATTCAGCCAATATTTGAATGGCTTTCCATTTTACTTTTTCTAGGTCAAATCATTGGACTATTGGTTGGTCAAGAACTGTAGGAGATTGGTCGTGGGGGCAGGGAAGGGAGAAGCTCCTTCCTGATGTGGGGGATCCTGCAGTGGGGTCAGTTGCTGATGAGTTCCAGCACTTCCTGGGGTAACAAGCAGACATCCTTGAAGCTCTTTGTTCCAAGATACCTCACAATTTCTGGGGGATTACTTTGCTTCTGTTCTTAGGGCTGCCCAGTAACCACCTGTGAAATGATAAGGGACACAGAGCCACCAATTACCTTCTCTTGTCTGTGCATTTTGCTAATTGTCAAACTGAAGCTTAATCCAGGTGGGGGCAGAGATGCAAGCTAATCGGCGCCAGAGTGATGAAACAGCTGTTTTCTATGCTTCCTCCTTTCATCTGTAGGTTCAAGAGAATGGCTCCCTGTCTGATGAGAAATTACCTTGTGCTATGGTGTGATTATTCTCTGCCAATCTTGTCTTAGAAGCTTCCTCGTGAATCAGGGCAGTTGTGATTAGTTTTGTGTCATGGGCACAAAGTGTCTCATAAGTGAATTTCTGGGACATGCCAGATTCCCTTACAAAACAGAGATGGCTTTGAAGAGCATCCGGCATATTTGAAGCCAAAGCTTCTTGGGGATGGGATGCACATACTCAACCCTTCCCTGGAGTCCTAGTTCAAGATGCAGAAAACCTGGTAGAGGGGCCAGGCCCCCCCGCCTCTTTATTTTCGGAGACTCCTATCAGCCTAAAGGTACTGCTGGCAATCTGGCAGTAGCTGGATCTGACCCTCAGATTTCAAATCTTGTCCTTAGAGATCGGTATTCCTGAGGCCTCCTTTGTGGGACCGAAAACACACATCAAGAGTTGCTTGCTTATGCCGTAACCACTGACCCCATTCACAAAGAGGCCATGGTGTATACCACGACTACTTCTCAAACTTTATAAACAGAGGCAAATGTCATATGTTAGAGATGAATTTTAAGAACCCAAGTAAGAAGAGTTACATACAAAAGTCAGTAAATACTACCCTGAACTGCACTATGTGACCAACATTCTTATAATGTTTATGACGTACAACACTTATATGGACAGTCCATCTCCCCCCTAGTACCCTTAGAAGGTGGGTGAGGTAGATGTGAGCTTCCACAGAGCAGGTGAGAACCCCGTGGTGAGTGTGCATAGCAGGGCCTAGACCCTGAGGTAATTCTGAAGTAATTTAGTGGCAGACACAAAAATAAATAGCAGGCAAGCTCCCTATCATCTGTGGAGTGTGGTTTATCAGAAATTTTCATAGATGGGCCTTCTTGCCTGAGAAGTGGGAAAATGGAACCTTGCATAGTTTGGCAAGAGCAGGATGATTCTGCCACGGAGTAGAAATAAAGTCCAGTGAAGAAAAGGAGAAAAAAAATCGAGAGGAAAAAGGAACTGGTTGTGTCCTATAGCTCCTTTCGTCCCTGTTTTAAGGAAATAGGTGACATAGGGTAGCACCTGTGGCTCAAAGGAGTAGGGTGCCAGCCCCATATATCAGAGGTGGCGGGTTCGAACCCAGCTCTGGCCAAAAAAAAAAAACAGAAAAAAAAAATAGGTGACATAAAGAAGAAAAACTTTTTTAAGGCACTACATTAATTACTTCTTTCCATAAAGGCTAAACCTGCTAATGATCTTGTCCTTTAAAAAAAAAAAAAACATTTGTGCATCTTACTGAGACTCCTAGGAATTTTGCATTGGAGTTTAGGTATCTGCGGTACAGCCATCTAATCTGTCATAGTAGCTATAGCTGAGGCGTCACGTACTTACCATCCCCAGAAGAAAGCACTTTATTTAACCAAAGTGAAGTTGAGCAATGCATGAAAGCCGGAGCAGAATAGAAACATTATCATCCACGCCCATCTCCCAAACCGTGCACTTTGCTGGCCGGTCTTTAAATTGCCTCTTGCTGCCTGAATAGCTGCTGTTAAAGAAATGAGGCATTTTGTTTCCTAGACAGCCCTCCGATTGTTCCCTGCAAACACTCACAGCAGTGCCTGGTTGCCGAGCTTCCTATTTTTCTCCCAGGTCCTCCCACAGCAGTTCAAAAGGTGACCGCTCACGGAAAGATGGCAAGTCCACGCTTTTTAAGACACCCACTGTTACGCATGCGTCTCCCGTGGTCAGAATGTGGCCCACACAGTTTCTGAACGTCCACATCAACCCTGTGGCTCTGCACCTGAGCCGCTGACCTGGTCTGAATGGGAGAACTGTTTTCCAAGAGCAGCCTCCAGCTATTTCTCAGTCTACAAGGGATGCTGCCCAATTATCCAAACAGGAGGGCTCCTTGGTGTGCTTGGCCAAGCCGGTCCTGCCCGTCAGAGGCTGTGGGGTGGCACTGCCCGGCGTTGTGCAGGATGGAGGCTCCACCACATTGGGGTGCAGGAACACTTCTGCAGAGGGAAGCCTTTCAAAGATTTGTTTTAAACACATGCAATTCAGTAAAAATTACCTTGACCAATGTCATGTAATTAACTATAATGCTAATTCCTTCAGTTATCTTTTCCCTATTTTCCTTTGTCCTTGTAGGTTTCTGGTTTCCTTCAGAATTACCAGCTACCTCCACGTAGAGGGCATATCCATTCTCTCTCCTCACCCTGCCCTTCTCATTCAATCCCTTTTTTTTTCCGCTCCTTCCATCTTACCCATCAAACATAGGAGCCCTGCAAAGCAGGGCCTGTGCGTTCTCTCTCCCAGGGGCAGAGGGCAGGGAGTGTGGGGCCCAGGGAGTTCCAAAGTTTGTCTAGGGGAGGCATTCACGGTGGGCTGAGGACAGGGGAGAGGAAGCACAGAGGGCTGGCCTTAGAGTGATGTTTGCTTTAGCCATGGTCACATGGAGTGGTCACTTCTCTGTCTTGCCTGCTGGGGAAATCGCTAGGTGATATGGGGACCAAAGCCTATCTAAGCTCCTGCTTGCTGTGGGCCTGCTTTGGACTCAGGGGGTCTTTGCTTCACATACGTTAGGGATAAAGTGGAATTAGCCTTGTGGACAAGTCTGTTGCCCTGCCTGGCACTCCCCTCCCTACCTCAGGTCTGTGGCCACCTTCCCCCCATCTTCACCCACTGGAAGGACTTAAATAAATATATACATATGGACGTAGCAGAAAAGCAGGGGTTCTGATGGCCTGTGCCCACCATCCAAACTTGGAGACTTAGAGTTCTGTAAACCAGGAAGGTTTTGTGCCTATGGTACACTCTGGAGTCTGAGCTAAGTGTAGACATGGTGTGCTTTGTATTTCATAGCATAGATTTATCATTCTGTATTCTCTCTTAGCATATTTCTATTGGGCATAGATATATTTTTTTTTTTTGAGAGAGAGAGAGACAGTCTCACAGCTCCTAGCAACCTCAAACTCTTAGGCTTAAGCAATTCTCTTGCCTCAGCCGCCCAAGTAGCTGAGACTACAGGTGCCTGTTGCAACACCCAGCTATTTTTTGTTGCAGTTGTCCTTGTTTAGCTGAGCCAGGCTGGGTTCAAATCCTCCCGCCCCAGTGTGTGTGGTGGCACCGTAACCCCTGTGCTGTAGGCACCGAGCCAGATTATCTTTCTTTTTTAAAACAAATGTTTTTATTTAAGTACACGAATCTCTCTGCATTTGTTCATAATTGTAATAGGGGAAAGAAAGGCAAGTACATTTTTTCAGAATGTTTCACAGAACAGAATCATAGAAAGCTCTGGTCTAGATGGATAGAAAGGTACTCTTCACATCTGGAATTTATCTGAAAAGGGGCGTATTTTCAGCAAAATTGTAAAGCTCCACCTGTAAGTTAGGAATTCCTTTTGGCTCTTTAGTTGTCCTGTCGGACACAAGCATGTACAATGTATATAAGCGCCAAATAGGCGTGCTATGGCATGCCCCTGGTTTAATACCATAGCAGGTATGGGAGATGACCAAAGAAAATTCAGTGTAACTTTGTTGCCGTACGAGAATACTCAGAGGCTGTGTGTTCTGTAGGAGATGATTTGCTGTGTTTGTGCTTTCCCTTCATGAACATAGAACAGTTGCCCAAAAGAATGGGATCTCTGGAATGAGGTAGGTTTTGACGGTTAATTTTTAAAACCACAGGTAATTTTGAAAAACGTTGGGTTTTTTAAGGTGGTTATCGAACGAGGAAAGTGATAGTTATAGGTTAGGTTTCTCTGCCCCAGAAAAGAAGATTGTTTCAAACATCTAGGGAGGCAGTGGTTCTCTTTACCTTTTCTGCCCTGGCCTGTTCCTTTGTAGAGTCACGGCCCTGCTCCTTTATGTATCGGTCACTGCACAGGGATATCCCGTCCTCTTCAGTCATTTCCTGGGTAGCCCCTGGCCCTGCAGGTGTGTAAATGCTTTGGCTCTTGAGCCAAAGCGTGTCAGGGAATGAAGTGTGCAAATTCCTTGTCTCTGTGATGTTGCCCTGTTAGGAGTTTGAATTGCCAGTAATAACAGAGAAAGAAAGAAAAGGTTAGCTTCGAGGCGTGGGTCCTTCCCTTGGAGTAACCACTGCTTTTCTCGGCCACACGAGAAGTGCCCTCCGAAGCCTCTGTGTGTCGACACACCTTCTTCACCCAGCGCGTCTGTTGGTGTGAAATGAGGGAATCATCAGACTGGAATGAATGTCCAGAGACCACAGCCCGAACTCCCAGGCAGGACCACATCACGTTATCTCAGAGACATGAGACTTGCCCCTGTCTGGAGAGGTTTCCCAGGAGAGTAGTTCCATCAGCTTTGCTGTAGCTTCTAAGACATAACAGGCATCACTGTCAGGAAAGACACTGGGAGCAAGCCCAAGTCCCTGGCGCTGAAATGCAACCCCATTATCTCTGGCTGTGCGCTCCAGTGAGTCCCCCCGTCTGAGAGTGCATCATACGCTTGTTAGCTCGTGCGAACTTGTCTCCGTCTCCTCTTAGTTAAATAATCCCATTTCACATGTGTGAGATCTTTCTGGGCGCCCAGAACTAAACTTGATGTTGTCTAGAAAGGGCGCCCTGTATTGAGATGGGTGGGAAGATTCTCACAGAATCTTTGGATCTTACCATCGTTTATTCATCTCAAAATGAGGTTTGTGTTTAAACTACAGTATCACAGGCACTGTTTCATGGTAACATTTCAGAATTTTAACCCGCAGAGTAACTCACGTGGGGCCCTGAGGAAACTCCAGCAGAATATGAGGCTCGTGCCCGTCCAGCACGCCTTCCTGCCTTTGGGCCTGTGCCTGCTGATTGACAGTGTGACTTGCTTTGGGGACGAGGCTTAGCTATAAGAGTTTGGGTAAACTTTGGGTTTTGTATTGTTGAAATGGCAGCGTTTCTGGTCACTGCCAGACTTAGGCTTTCCTTTAACCTTTTGATCTAGGTTGGAAGTGTTTCATTCTTAAACAGATTCCTTAATAGTTTGTTTGTTTACTGACTTTCTGCTTTTAGGAAAAAAAAATAAGGCAGCCTGAGGTAATTTTTCTGTTTGAATTCTAGGGCTGTGTAGGCAAGGAGGTGGAGGAGTGGTAGATATGGCAAGAAAATCAAGAATTAGATGTCACCCTTTTTGCCGTGGCATGTTTGAACTAATGATTAGACCAGGCTTCTTGAGCTTGGGAAAATAGGCAGCCCCCCCCCCCTTTATAAGCACAAGAGAAATTTAGTTTCTGCAGATGCACCTGTGTGATGGGAAGGAAGCATTGCCATTCCTGAAGATGTGTGATGACAGCAGCCTTACTTCTGGGGGCTGTGTGCTGTTTGGGATTACGCAAGACCTGCCCACCTCCCTGAGCAACCAGACTCTCTCTCTCTGTTACTGTCATTAATTGGGTCTGGAACCATGTGTGGTTTGTCGAGTGGTCACAGGCTGGAGGACAGAGGCTCCTACCATTGCAAATAAAGTCAGAAACAACCAATAAATGTGTGTGCCCACAGGCACCTCTCTTCCATCAGCCCACCTGTGTGGCCTCCTCTTTATTCTTTATGCTTCTCTTTAAAGGGTGTCACAGAGTCCCCAGAACAGCCAAAGGGTAAAGGTGAGCCTGATGTCCTGAGCCTTTTCATCTGCAGTCTGAGTTTCACCACTGCCCCCACTGATGGACTTTAAGAACTATCCTGTGAAATGAAGGGGGCAGGAAAAGGGGATAAAGACATTTGTAAGAAAGAAAATTGGCCAGGTGCTATGTGGCAAAATGTTCATTCTGGGTAGGGGAAAAAACAGAGGCTTTGTATGTTAAAATAATGCTGAGCTCAACTTACTTGCCCAAATTACTATCATGTTGTGGTTTCTAGAGACAAAGTAAAGAGACAGGCCGCTTCTGGGGGAAGCAGCTCCTCACAGGAGGAGCTGGAATGCTGTGGAGCTAGACTAAACCACAGGGCTTCACGTCCCGGTCTGGGGCTCACTTGAACTGTGTTGGAGCTTATCATCTGCAGTTCTGACATGATTGTCATTTGGCCAGGGATTGGGAAACCCTCACAGACGCTGTACAGGCTGTCCCTGGCAGATGGGGTGGGGGTCAGGGTGCTCAGCTTTGCTGGGTGCACAGCTTACTTGCAGGAGCCGGGTCCTTTGGGTAGAGCAGCCCTGTTTGGCCACAGAGTTCAGGCGCCTTGACCTGCACAGTAGCTGCTTCCCTCCACTGTCAAAGCCAGTACGGGACTCTCACCCGACCTCCCTGCTGGTCCCAGCGGCCTTACCAGTTGAGCAGCTCTTCTGTAAACCATCTGGTGCGACCTCGCCCCCGTCTGCCGTCTTGACTCTTCACACTCTGCCTCGGCCCACACCAGATATTTGATCTCAAAATGTGTGACCCAGGGTAAATGAGATCCGATGATGGTAAATGTGATCGGTTAGCTTGGAAGTTTGTGGTTTCAAGTACTAGAAAACTGGGCCTCAGTTTCCTAATCCATGAAATAAGGTCACCATCACGCCTGCGTTGTAGAGTTACTGTCAGAATTCCATGAAAGCCCTTGTAAAGCTGTCGGCTCGCATGTTGGAAGTGTGCTAGGCAGAATTTATCTGGAGTGCTGGGCTTGGTCCCATTCACCAAAGGGAATATCGACATCCTGGGCAGGCAGGATTGTTCTGGAGATCTGATGACTTAGGAAGGATGTTACCAGCACAGTGAATTCTTTGGAGACTATGAAGTATAGAGGAGAGTTTCGTCCTCCCTGTGGAGCTCGACCAGTGAAGGTACAAGGAGGTGATTCCAGAGGTGCCTGTGAAGTAAAATTTACAAAGGATGTAGCTGTCCAGCAGTGAAACAGGCTCGGCTGTCTGAGGAGTTGCTGAGATTTTTATCGCTTAGAAGTAGTGACCACCTACAGGCAACACTGCAGGCTAGACTCTGCCCAGACAGCTGGTGATCTTTCCACCTCCCAGATTCTGAAAATCCTGGTTTGTATCTCCCTGAGTACACTGGGAACTCTTTGAGAGCCGGGAATACACATTCTACTTATTTGTGTTTGCCATAATATTTTGTAAGCGGAGCCAAGAAAATACTTGAAAAACTGTTAGAATACTAATTTATGTTCATTGTAGCAAAACTACAATAAACCTAAAGAAAAAGATCTACACTGACACTCTGAGAGATCACCTGGGGGTACTGCTAACATTTTGCTGTGTGCCTTTCCAGAGTTCTTTCTAGTTATATATTTGGTGCAGAATAGTACTGTATTAAGCATATGGTTCCACATAAGCTATTTTAAGTATATTTTCCTGTAGATAAATGTCTGACAGGTATCCACAGGTGATAAGATGTCCAGGTGGTGGGGGTAAGGATAATGTAAGTTCTTTTATCTGTATTTTCTAAATTTCTAAGTTTAGCCATTCAGCAGATGTTGTCTGAAGTTCTCCCATGTGCCGGGCACAGTTCATCCTATGCGTTAGCTATTTCCCCAGCTTCCTGATATCTTGGAGTTCATATTTCATGGGAGCAGCAAGTAAACAAAATCCATTATGACACGATGTCAGGGCTCGGTAAGTGTTAGGAAAAGTAAAGAGGAGTAAGGGCAGGCACAGTGGCTCCCACCTATACTCAAAGCACTCTGGAGTCCGAGGAGGATGGATTGTTTCATCTCAGGAGTTCAAGACCAGCCTGAGCAAGAGCAAGACCCCATCTCTAAAACTAGCTAGGTGTTGTGGCGGGTGCCTACAGTTCCAGCTACTCGGGCAGCTGAGGCAAAAGGATGGCCTGAGCCCAAGAGTTTGAGGTTGCTGTGAGCTATGATGCCACGGCACTCTACCCAGGGTGACAAAGTGAGGCTCTGTCTTAAAAAATAAATAAATAAAAATAAGGAGAAGTGAAGGGCTAGAAAGTGGGAGGCAGGAGAGTGGGTGGTCTGCTGGGAGCAGGTGGAAATCAGTCTGAAAGAATTCAGGAAACCAGCCATACATATAGGAATAACAACTACCAAGTTACGTTTGTATATGTATGTATATATGTGTGTGTGTG
>CAUYQV010064041.1:0-15635 GCA_963574575.1 Galagoides demidoff
GTGGCAGGTGTCTGTGGTCCCAGCTACTTGGGAGGCGGAGGCAGGAGACTCCCTTGAGCCCAGGAGTTGGAGGTTGCTATGAGCTGTGATGCCATGGCACTCTACCCAGGGGGGATAGCTTGAGGCTCCGTCTCAAAAAAACAAACAAACAAACAAACAAAAAGAAGAGAAGCACAGAAAAAGGGAGACAGGAGAGATATATGTGTCCCTTGAGGTCAGCAGTGCTTTGCTAGCCTGTTTGGACACAGTACCCCATCTCCACCAAGTCAAGAGGAAAGACAAAAATGCTATAAATCAAATCAAAACAAGCAAACAGAAAACTTTAAGGGATAAAATTGGGCAAACCCCGCAAATCATAGGGATAGAAACACTAGCAGAAATGATAGAAAACACTAGCTTTCCATTGTTAAAAAAGTCAACAATGGAAAATTATATTTAAACTAGAAAAATGAAGAAATAAAAGAAAAGAAAAATCTATAGGGAAAATGTTGAAATTAAAAAACAAACAAAAAAATAAAAACAAAACAAATAAACAACAACAACAAAAAACAAAGCAGTATATATATCTTGCTGAATATTGTCTGGGCAACAGGTGATCTTCTGAGATATGAGATGTTAATCACAATGATGATACCGCTGAATGAGATGGAGACTGGAAGGAAGCCTCTGCTGATTTCTCAAACCCTGCAGGGTGCAGAGCCTAAATCTCTCCTCAGCCCACTTAAAAGGCACTTTAAACTGCCAACCTGGGCTAAGCAGAAGCTTTTCTAGCAAAGCAATTTTTGCTGGAATCACTCCTGAAGTGGTTATCCACTTACCAGTGTGCCAAAACCGATCTTACACTATGCCCCTGAAGGCCCAAGCTGTAAGCTATCTTAGTTGCCACCTTTAGGCTGCTCAGTCACTAGATTACTTGCTCCCACCTGATCCTTGCTCTGCATCCCTGAGGGTGGAGATTGCTGGGGCACTATGGCTCTGCACAGTTGAACACTATTAGCTCCATCTGGCTCAGCAGCTCAGTCTAGGGCCCTAGACAATGCTTAAAGTCCTCCGCTCTCTTGCCCAAGTTCTCCCAAGGTAGTTCAACTGAGTGCCCAAAAAAGTCCCAAAGTCCCAAGTCCAAAAAAACCCCAAACAGCTCACAGGTAAGGCCTTTCCAGTTTGTAATCTCACTGTTGCTGTACTTACAGCTGCCAGTGGGATTAGATGGAACGAACACACGCAAACACTTGACAGTTCTCCAGTGCTTTTGTTCTTCTCATGGGGTCCAGAAGTCCCTTGCTGACTCCCTGTGTCTCCAAAGGGATGTTTCTGGGCATATCCCACCAGCCAGAGATGCCTGAAGTCTCCTCTCCCCAGACTCATTGTGCCCAGTTGCAAGGAAGCTGTTACTCGGCTGCCATCTTGCTCCTAATCCCAGTTGTGGTTATTTCTAATTATACTTAAAAACATTTGTGGGGAGCCCTAGGATAGCATATGGATAAAAGACAGGTCTAATTTTAATCTAGAAAAATGTATAGAAAGCTTTGGGTGCTATTTAGATCTAGCCAAAATAATATGGCTTCAATTTTATTTAAAAAATTGACAAAATATATCAAGTCCCATTATTGTAATTTTAAAAAAGCCCTACCATTTCCCCCCTTTTCTCCTAAAATGTGATGCCAGAAGGGAAGGGTATTTGAGGCTTCACAAGACAAACAGGTATAGGAATGTTATTGGAATTTCTCTCTGCAGTAGGTCCTTGGTTTTCGAGGAATGAACCCATGGGCCACAGATCAGTGGTAAGATAAGATTTTATTAGAAAGGAATATAGAAGAAATAAAGGACACCAGAGCTTCTAGCAGGGGAAAGAACTAACTGAAGAGGTCTTGAGAATTACACTTGGCCAAGGCTTGGCAAATAGAAACGTGTTTTTATCATTAATGAGTGTTATCAACAAATGAATGAATGCAGTTCCTCTAGCTCAGGGCAAAAGGTCAGAGTGTTCCCTTAGTGAACCTTCCCAAGCCTAGGACAACTGGGGTCCCCTGTTCAGTCTTGAATGGGGGAATCCTGTATCAGGAAAAAAGAGTGTGAATTGGAATTCAGACAGACCCAGACTTAAATGATGACACTGACACTTGATACCAACATGACCTTGGTCTTTACTTCTCTCTTCTGAAAAATGGGGAGGTAAATGCTCCCTTAGAGAATTGTCAGGAGAATAAAAAAACAATATGAATGCAAAGCTATGTGTAGAGTGTGAAGCTTAGAGCAGAACCTTCACTTAGTAGCTGATGTTACTGCTTTTTCTGACTTTGGGAAGAATTAACTTGGGGGCTGCATGCCCAAGCACTACAGTATGAATTTTGAGGGTCAGGTAGCTTTAATGTTTACTTAACTGAAATGAAGAAAATGTTACATTTTGCTTTTTTTGTTTTATTTTGTTTTGTTTTATTTTTTTGAGACAAGGTCTTACTCTGTCACCCAAGGTAGATAGAGTGCCATGGCATCAGCCTAGCTCCTGAGTAGTTGGGACTATAGGTGCCCACCACAAAGCCTGGCTAGTTTTTGGATTTTTAGTAGACAAAGGGTCTCACTCTTGCTCAGGTTGGTCTCAAACTCCTGAGCTCAAGCAATCCACCTGCCTTGGCCTCCCAGTGCTAGGGTTACAGGCATCAGCCACTGTGAAGGCTGTGGTTTAGATTCTGTGACCTATCAGAGAACAGAAAAGAGCATGAGTTCATAAAAATTATGGAGGTCTGTGGGCGTGATGCAGTTCATGAAGCACCAGTGACACAATCCGTTTGTGGAGGGAAAACAATTCCTGTACCTCCGGTTGTGAGGCTTTCCACTAAGAATCACAATCAGAAAACAGGGAGTGCTGAGCACTCTGGTATATTCCAGCCATGGCTATTGTGGCTGCCTGAGGATTCCACAAAGGATGAGTCCACTAAGGGCAGTGGCTTATACATTTCGGAACTTGGTTTGTTCTAGACATTTTAGGGACACAGGAATTACAGGTGAGGTCATGAATTAATCCATGGAAAACATATATTGGTTTGACTTCAAAAGGTGGGGCATCTGGAAGTGGGAGCTTATAGGTGATAGGTAGTTTTACAGATTGTTTAACTGATAATTGGCTGAAAGTGTTAGGCTCTATCTAAAAAGACCAGGAGTTGGTGAAAAGGAGTTGCTTAAGGTAAAGGGTACCTGTCTCCTGTCTGTTGAAAGGAGACAGTATCTGACAGACTAGACAGAGGTTTGCTGTGTTTGTTGAGGAGCTGCAGGCGTGGGTGTTAGTGAGTCACCCACGTTTCTAAGGGAGGAGGCGTGATGAGGCCTGTCTCCTCTCCTTTCTCACAGCCAGTAAATCAGTTTTGGGATCCTCTTGGACAAGAAGGGGGTCCAGTCAGTTACTGAGGGGGGAGACTTAAGATTTTATTTTAGTTAACAGAGCCATCAAAGGGTCAAACTCTTTGGTGAGTGAATTTCCTTAATAGGAGACAAAACCTGGATTGAAAATCATACTCTTTCAAGAGTCTCTTTAAATTACTTAGAATTAAAATGACTTATCTTCCTTGAGGTCAAATTTGAGGTGGAAGATGGGAAACCTGAGGTGCTTTGGGGGAATTTGAAGGGGGGATAGGAGAAAGAGATAGGATTCAGAAAGGGAGAACTAGGAAGTGGCTTTGTTTATGTCAGCGGTTTTCTTTTCTTTTTTTTTTTTTTTTTTGAGATGGAGCCTCAAGCTGTCACCCTGGGTAGAGTGCTATGGCATCACAGTTCACAGCAACCTCCAACTCCTGGGCTCAAGCGAGTCTCCTGCCTCCGCCTCCCAAATAGCTGGGACCACAGGCGCCCGCCACAACGCCTGGCTATTTTTTGGTTGTGGCCGTCATTGTTGTTTGGTGGGCCTGGGCTGGATTCGAACCCACCAGCTCAGGTGTATGTGGCTGGTGCCTTAGCCGCTTGAGCCACAGGCGCCGAGCCATGTCAGCAGTTTTCAACTAGTGTGCCGAGAAAATGTTAAAGATCATTAATTAAATTATTTTGTGAGGAAGTTCAAAATACTGTAAGTATATTCTTTTTTGTACTCTTTTAAAAAGTATGTTGCGGAAGTTTAATGATAGGTTCAAGTGTACTCTGAGATAAAAAATGGTTGAAAAACACTGGCTTATATCAATCACTTTTGTATCTTGAGGCTGTCCTCCTGACTCCTGAGACTAGTTTTGGATTTGGGGCTTATAACTGTTGCCCTAGAGGCCTCTAGGACACAGGGGAGGAAGGAATTGCAGGTTAGTTAGCAGCCCTGAACCACTGTGGGGAGTCTGGCCTTCCTGTCACAGCGAGGACAGCAGCAGACTGTCGCCCTCGCTGCTTGACAGGTGCCCTGTGCACCCTCTCTGGTCTGTCTCCAGGAACCCCTGAAACACGTGGGGATGGCCCATCTCACAGAAGTCTGAACTGAAGGTCAGAAAGATCAAGAGTCTTGCCTGAAGTCATATGGACAGTGATCAGTGAGGTACAGAAATGGCATCCCAGTAGGGTGGCCAGTGTCCTAATTTGCCCTGGACTGAGGGGTTTCCTGAGATTCAAGACTTTTGGTGCTAAAACTGGGAAACTAACAGGCAGAGTATGGTGTTGGGTCACCTGGCTTGACTCGCCCAGTTCTGTCACATGTCTCTGAGTCCAAGAAACTCAGAGCTCAGACAGGTCTCCCAGGAGGCTAAGAGAGCTGGCTCTGGTGTCTGAAGGCACTCCATGTTCATTCTGCCTGGAGTTCTGTCCCATTCTCCAGAGGTGACCTGGAGCAGCCCAGTGGGGCCATGTGGATGGAACTACAGACTCTGCTCTGTCTCTTGGGTCTAAACCAAGCACCCCTACCTATCCCTTGTGCCACTCAGGTAAGACCCCTAGAGGGGTGTATGGAGTGGAGCCTTGTCCTCCAGGGACAGAGCCCAGCTGTGTGTCCAGGCAACAAAATGCTATTCCTCCTGGCTGAAATGCCCTCTAAATCCTCCTCCCTTCTGAGATACTAGATACAACTATTAGAATAACCATCACACTTTCCTCACAAAATCCTTCTTTTCTTGATGCTTGCCAAAGGAGATAAAAGGCACAAACTTAAGATGAATTACATCCTGGCTCTGTCCCTATCTTAGCCGTCCCTTTAGTGAGTGGCCCTGATGGCATTTTGTTAAGCTATTCCCATTTTGAACATACCCAGGTAATGGCCATCTAGGGTGAAGCTTCCCAGCCTCAGGTTTCTAGGAGGGACCAGGGGGCATATGAACCTCCCCGGAGCTGTGTGCCCTGCTATGTGTGTGTGTGCCCTGCTGTGTGTGTGTGTGCCCCAGAGCTGTGTGCCGTGCTGTGTGTGTGTGTGTGTGTGTGCATGCCCCAGAGCTGTGTGCCCTGCTATGTGCATGTGTGTCCCAGAGCTGTGTGCCCTGCTATGTGCATGTGTGTCCCAGAGCTGTGTAACCTGCTCTGTGTGTGTGTGTGTGTGTGTGCGCGTGCATGCCCCAGAGCTGTGTGCACTGCTGTGTGCATGTATATCCTGGAGCTGTGTGCTTGGCTGTGTGCCAGAGCTATCTGTGTTCCCGAGCTGTGAGCCCTGCTGTGTGTGTGTGCTCCCCAGAGCTGTATGCCCTGCTGTGTGTGTGTGTGCTCCCCGGAGCTGTGTGCCCTGCTGTGTGTGTACGCTTCCCCGGAACTGTGTGCTCTGCTCTGTGTGTGTGTGTATGTGCACCCGGAGCTATGAGCCCTGCTGTGTGTGTGCGCTCCCCGGAGCTGTGTGCCCTGCTGTGTGTGTGCACTCCCCGGAACTGTGTGCTCTGCTCTGTGTGTGCATGTGCGCCCAGAGCTATGAGCCCTGCTGTGTGTGTGCGATCCCTGGAGCTGTGTGCCCTGCTGTGTGTGTGTGTGTGTGTGCTCCCCGGAGCTGTGTGCCCTGCTGTGTGTGTGTGTGTGAGCTCCCCGGAGCTGAGTGCCCTGCTGTGTGTGTGTGTGTGCTCCCTGGAGCTGTGTGTCCTGCTGTGTGTGTGTGGCTCCCTGGAGCTGTGTACTCTGCTCTGTATGTGTGTGTGTGCACTCCCTGGAGCTGTGTGCCCTGCTTTGTGTGTGTGTATACACTCCCCAGAGCTGTGTGCCCTGCTTTGTGTGTGTGTGTACACACTCCCCAGAGCTGTGTGCCCTGCTTTGTGTGTGTGTGTACACACTCCCCAGAGCTGTGTGCCCTGCTTTGTGTGTGTGTGTATACACTCCCCAGAGCTGTGTGCCCTGCTTTGTGTGTGTGTACACACTCCCCAGAGCTGTGTGCCCTGTTTTGTGTGTGTGTACACACTCCCCGGAGCTGTGTGCTCTGCTCTGTGTGTGTGTATACATGTGCACCCAGAGCTGTGTGCCCTGCTGTGTGTGTGCGCTCCCCGGAGCTGTGTGCCCTGCTTTGTGTGTGTGTGTGTACACACTCCCCGGAGCTGTGTGCTCTGCTCTGTGTGTGTGTGTACATGTGCACCCAGAGCTGTGTGCCCTGCTGTGTGTGTGTGCTCCCTGGAGCTGTGTGCCCTGCTTTGTGTGTGTGTGTGTGTGTACACACTCCCTGGAGCTGTGTGCTCTGTTCTGTGTGTGTGTGTACATGTGCGCCTGGAGCTGTGTGCCCTGCTGTGTGTGTGCGCTCCCTGGAGCTGTATGCCCTGCTTTGTGTGTGTGTGTGTGCGTGTGTGTGTACATACTCCCCAAGGCTGTGTGCCCTGCTGTGTACATGTGTGCTCTTTTTTTTTTTGAGACAGAATCTGAAGCTGTTGCCCTGGGTAGAGTGCCATGCATCACAGACCACAGCAACCTCAAACTCCTGGGCTTAAGCGATTCTCTTGCCTCAGCTTCCCAAGTTGCTGGGACTACAGGCACCCACCACAATGCCTGTCTATTTTTGTTGTTGTTGTTGCAGTTGTCATTGTTGTTTTAGCTGGCCTGGCTGGGTTCGAACCGGCATCCTTGGTGTATGTGGCCGGCGCCCTTACCCACTGAGCTACAGGTGCTGCCCATGCATTGTGCTCTTATGGAGAGAAGGTCTGTGGCTTTCACTACTTTCTCAGAGAGGTTGAGAATCATGAGTGTAGAATTAACAAGAATCAGCTTGGAAGAATTTAGTTTTTTTAAATAAAAGGCATTGTTGTTTCCTGAAGTGAGTCACAGTAGTGACTTATCCCAGTGTATCAGCCCATGACACAGCTGTGGCCCTGGTGTATGAGGGGTGGAGCAGTAAGCCACAGGAAAGCTGGCAGGCTACATGCAGGGCGGGGTAGCTGAAAGCCCTAGTTGGGGTACCACGCCCTGCCATGAGAGGGTGTTTGGTCTTCAGATCAGTGGTGTCTTATTTCTGGTGTTTTTGTACAAAGAGTCACGTCTCACAGTGTGATTTGATAAGAACTTGTGGAGCACTGTGCTTGGTGTCTCAGAGCCACATACTGGAGTTGGGGCCTCAGTCATGGGCTCACTTCCCCTGTGGCCATGTGACTCTGTAGAGTAGACTCCCTAAACTGCTATTTTCTCATCTGTAAAGCGAGGGCAGCACCAGAGCCTAGCTCATGGAATCACAGTGGAGATCAAATGCTATGAGGCACACAAGCCAATTAGCTACATGTAGCCTGAGTGGCACTGATATGCCAGGAGCTGAGCTGTGTGGTGGCAACAAAGGAGACCAGAATTCCTGACCTCTGGAAGCTTCCCTCCTGGAGGCACCTCCTAGCTGCTTTCTGTCTCTGACCCTTCTGCAGGAGCCCACAGGCTGGTGAGAGGTTGGAGGAGGAGCTCCTGTCACTGTCAGGTATGGGGGCAAGCTGTCAGGTCCCTGTGGTCCCTGGCTCCTGATTCCCAGTAGTGAAGATGGTTACTGGTACCAGGTCAATGGAGTAATGAACAGAGCAGGCAACGGCAAGCGGGCAGAGTGCTGAGGTTTACATTCCAGAGAAGGGGTAGGTCAGCCCCTGAGAGTGGGGAGACCCTGAGTTTAACAAAATTTATCTTTTTATTCTGATTCTTTAATTTTATGTTAAGTAGGGGGTGGAATATTCTTGGAAAGGAGTGGAGAACTCCCGGAATTGGGAATCCTCCCCTTTTCTATCTTTGTAAGGTAATCTATCTTTTTTGCAAGGGTTGCCATAGTATGTGTAAGCTGTCATGGTGCTGGTATGTGATTTTTACTATGTTAATGAGAGTAGGTCACTTAGGGACAGTATCATCTAAGCTGGGTGCATGCCCCAAAGGCCCTCTGTGGAATCTTGATCATATCCTCACCTTGTGGTTTCTCTGCCTCCTTCTATCTGGCCAGTCCTTAAAGACCCTCTAATTGTACACCAAATATCTGGTTAGTTTTTGGGGACCCCTGACATGTCATCTGTTTTCCTTGGGAGCCCCCTCTGGCCAGTTTTTTCCTCTTAGTAAACAAAGCATGTCCTACCTAGCATCTATTGCGTCTCAGTGGACATCCCAGACAAAGTGTCTGTCCCCTTCCTCCTCATCCGGCCTGAGTGTCACTTCCATGCTTAGAGGAACAGATGAAGATTTAACACCTTGGGGCTGAGGTGTGAACTTTGACACTTGCCCTAGTACATGTCACCAAGTGTCAGTGGCGCAGACTCTGTTCTCTGTCCCTTTTTCCCCCAGCAAACGTGTAAGCAGGAGCCCTCAAACATTGGAGCCACTGATAATCTCCTGGTTTGCCACCCACCTGCTCCTCTAGCCAGCTCCTCCCAGGCTCCCCATCTGCCTGGTTCCCAGAGCAGTAGAGCAGATTAAACTCTCCCTCTGCTAGTCTCAGCCATGATAGCCCACAGTACCCTTCCCTGTTTCACCCTCCCGTTTGCCACTGGCACTGTCAATGAAGTCCTGTGATTGACTGTGCTAGCACACTCTGGACAGTGCCCACTGTGCTGATGGGAGAGATGGCTGTGAGGGAGGGAAGGAAGTGGGAGGAGGTGAGACCTGCCTGGGGGCTGTTAAACCAGATGGTGTATAGATGTTCCTTGATTTACCATTGGGTTACCTTGTAAGTTGGAAATACCATAAATTCGAAATGTATTTAATGCACCTAACCTACCAGACATCACAGATTAGCCTCGTCTACCTTAAGCATGCCCAGGACACATCAGCCTACAGCTGGGCCAGATCATCTAATACAAAAGTCTGTTTTATAATAAAGTATTGACTATCTCATATGATTTATTGAATATTGTACTGAAAGTGTATTCTGATATGGCTTCTACTGAATGCATATTGTTTTTGTGCCATTGTAAAGTCCAAAAATTGTAAGTCGAATAACTGAAAGTTGAGGACCAGAAGGACTGTAGCCTACTCCACTGAAACTCAATGCTGGGGAACCCCTGGGGGCCTAAGTTGTTGCTATTGAATAACTAAAAACAACAGAGTAAAATGAACTTATTATCATCCTTATTAGCAAGGCAGGGTGTGTTTTAACCTTTCCAAGCTCAGAGGGGGAATATAAAGAGGTGATGGATTCCTTTTCATAATTAAAAAAGCTTTTCTTGCCAATACCATGCTGTTTTGATCACTATGGGCTTGTAGTACAGCCTAAAGTCTGGTACGCTGATGCTCCCGGCATTGTTTTCATTACTAAGAATTGCCTTGGCTATATGAGTTTTTTTCCTGGAACTTAATAGAAAACAAGGAGTTGAAACTAACATCTTATAGCCACCTAATCTTTGATAAACCAATCAAGGATATACACTGGGGGAAAGAATCCCACCAATAAAGAATCCCATTCAATAAATGGTGCTGGGAGAACTGGATATCCACATGTAAAAGAGTGAAATTAAAACCACACTTTTCTTCACTCACAAAAATTGATTCAGGATGGGTAAAAGACCTAAATCTAAAGCACAAAACAATAAAAATATTCAAAGAAAGTGTGGGGAAAACAGTTGAAGCTATCAGCCTGGGGAAAGACTATATGGGGAAGATTCCCATGGCAATTACAACAACAACAAAAATAAACAAATAGGACTTAATTAAACTGAAAAGCTTCTGTACAGCTAAGGAGACAACCACCAAAGCAAATAGACAACCTACCCAATGGGAAAGGATATTTGTGTATTTTGAATCAGACAAAAGTTATTAAACTAGGATCTACAGAGAACTCAAATTAAGCAACATAAAAAGAGCCAACAATCCCTTATACCACTGGGCAAGAGAGATGAATAGAACCTTCTTTAAAGAAGACAGACAAGGGCTAACAAACATATGAAAAAATGCTCTTCATCCCTAATTATTAGAGAAACGCAAATCAAAACCACCTTGAGATATCACCTAACCCCAGTTAGAATGGCCCACATCACAAAGTCTCAAAACTGCAGATGCTGGCGTGGATGTGGAGAGAAAGGAACACTATTTTACACTGATAGTGGGACTGTAAACTAATACAACCATTTTGGAAAGAAGTATGGAGAACCCTCAAAGAACTCAAGCTAGACCTCCCATTTGATCCTGCAATCCCATTACTGGGCATCTACTCAAAAGAAAAAAAACTCCTTTTACTGTAAGGACACTTGTACTAGACTGTTTATCACAGCTCAATTTACAATCACCAAAATGTGGAAATAGCTTAAATGCCCACCAACCCAGGAATGGATAAACAAGCTGTAGTATAGGTATACCATAGAATACTATTTAGCCACTAAAAAAGATGGAGACTTTACATCTTTTGTATTAACCTGGATGGAAGTGGAACAAATTATCCTTAGCAAAGCATCACAAGAATGGAGAAATAAGAATCCTATGTACCTGATTCTGATATGAGGACAATTAATGATCTAACATGGTCAGGATGGGGGTGGAGGATGGGGAGAGGAGAGAGAGGGAATGAGGGAGGGGATGGGGAGTCATGGGAGGGGATACATCTTTTGAGTGTAGAGCACTACTATATAAGGTCTTTAACATAAGCAATCAATGTAACCTGGTTCTTTGTACTCTCAATGAACCCACAACAATAAAAAAAAAAAAAAAAAAGCTTTTCTCAGTTTCAAAGAAGAAAAACAAAAAAACTAAAACAGAGGGTTCCCCTTGGGACCAGCTGGGCCTGGGCTTTAGGGTGGAGCTAATGGTCCAGGGTCATTATACTTGGATTTCCCCCAAACCTTGAGACTGTTTCAGGTTTACTGCCTGAACAGTTTTCCCTTCCTCCAGAGCAGGTAAATCATTTTTCTCTTCTCATCTCCTGCCAAACATTTCAAATCATGCCTCTATTTTTTGGTTAAGTGACTCAATTGAACTCAATATGATGAAAAAGCAAAGGGGATGAGAGGCGAGAAACACAATTTCTGTTCTTGTTTACAAACTTCTTGTCATAAAGCTTTTGGGAGAAGCTGTGGGGATGTTCCAGCTGGATGCTTTTCATGAAAGCCCCTTGTCAAGAGTGAAACATGGGAGGAGGTGGGATTGCACTGATTAATTTCCCTGAAACAACCTAACAAGTCAGGCATTTGCTGATAAGTGTAACTTCACCCAGAGGGAAGTGGAAGTCATTCCCAATAGAACAATGAGCTGCTGCTGCCCCCTGGTGGAATTCTTACCTTTAGTCGTTGTTCATGAAAGGGTCACTTGCCAGAGAACGTGGTAGGGTAGTGGTGGTTTTCCAGGTAAGTTCTTTGGACCAGAAGCAATGGCATTATCACTTACTATCGAGGATACATATGTTGTTAGTTACTTTGTACCTTAGTTTCCTTAATTATAAAATAGACACAAGCTGTCTAACTCACAGGGTTATGAGAATGTAGACAGAAAATGTAGATAATATGAACAGTAATTATTAACAATATAAGTCACCTAATATTAAGTCTAACAGAAGATGTATGATCATTAAAAAGGTATGAAATTTTAGTTAAAGATATCTGAGAATATGTAAATATTGTTAGTCTATCCCAGACCTATGGAATTAAGATGTACATTCTAATAGGAATCCCTGGTTATTTATATAGGCAGTAAAGTTTGAGAGGTCCACAGAGAAAGATGCTCATTATTGTCACTGCTATATTATACCTTTGAACACCCTTAAGTTTTTTCATTAAAAGATGCTTTCATGGAAAGTGATCATCACAAGACAGAATGGACTGGAAATTAAGAATATTAAATTTGGGGTCAGACAGAACTTACTTTGTACCCCATTCCCATCACTGACTACTGATGCCCTGTGGTAATTACTTAACCTCCTACTTTTTTTTACTTGTAAAATGGACATGAAAACATCAACTCTTAGAGTTGTAAGGACCTACACAGAAAATATAGATAGTATAAATAGTATTAATGAAAAACATAAGGTACTTAGTATTAGATCTAACAAAAGATGTGCAAATGTGAAAAAAAGCATGAAATTTCACTGAAAGATATTTGAGAATACTTAAGTGAAAGGAGAGATAACATCATGTTCAAGGATGGGAAGGCTCAATGTCACCTTCAAATCAATCCATTCTAATGCAACTCAAATTACAACCTCACCTGGGGGTTTTTGTTGAACTTGACAAACTAATTTTAAAATTTGAATGGAAGAGAAGAACTAAGAATAATTTAGACAATTCTGGAAGAGAAAATCAAGATGGAGGGTCATTTTACTAGCTATCAAGACTTACTATTTATCTCCCAAAGCTATGGCAGCATGGTGTTGGCACAGTGATGGAAAAATAACTGGTGGAATGAAGCAGAGAGATCAGAAAGAGACCCAGAAATATTCAGAAATTTGGTATGTGACAGTGGTGGCAAATACAAATCAATAGAAGATGCCTGGGCATATTAGTAAATTGTCCTGCAATAAATTGATTATCCTTTGTGAAAAATTACATATACTATACACTTACATATATATGTATGTATGTATGTCTATGTGTGTGTAGATATTTAGAAATCTTTTAAATATCTACACACAAAGGTAAATTATTTCCAAGTTTATTAAGGATCTAAAGCAAAACTAAAAGAATTTTGAAGAAAATACAGAAGAATTTTTTATAATTTCTATATAGGGAAGAACGCAGTAATAAAATTCAGTAAACCAAAGTTATGAACTAAAAGATTTTGACACATTTTATTAGATTAAAATTTAAAACTTAAGTCCATGAAGAAATACCATAAAAGACACAATGAAAGACTCAGATGGAGAAGATATTTTAGTACATAATTGACAAAGAATTCATAAAAATGTATAAAGAGCTCTAATAAATGAAGAGAAAGACAGATAACGGACATACAACATAAGCATGTTCTTTACAAAAGTAAAAATTTCAGTGGCTGATACACAAAAATATTTTCAACATCAGCATTTGATAATGAAATGCAAATTTAAAAATGAGATGCTATTTTACAATTACCAGTTTGAATCTGATGATAACAAGGAACTCACCTTGACTATCAGTGGCTTTTGAAAAATCAGCTCACAGCCCCTGGAGGACAATGTGGCTTGACCTCATGAAGCTGGCAGCACTTGTTATGAGGCCAGCAATCTCATTCCTATGCACACCTGCTGGAACTGCTACAACACATGTAACCCAGGAGGTGTTCACACTAAAAAATTGGAAACAATCTACAATTAAAAGTTTATTGAAAAAAAAGTTTATTGACAGCAGAATAGGCAAGTAAATTTTCTTGTAGTACTGAATACTATACAGCAGGTAAAATGAATGTGTTAGACTCACACATAATACTTGCCACAAAAGCATGGCACTCAGCACAAAGAAAATAAATAAACAAATAAATGAGTAAAGATAGTCATCAAAAATACATGGAAAGGGCCATGCCTGTGGCTCAAAGGAGTAGGGCACCGGTCCCATATGCCAGAGGTGGTGGGTTCAAGCCCAGCCCCAGCCAAAAAACTAAAAAAAAAAAAAAACAAAACCCCAAAACCCCAAACAACATGGAAAATACAATACCATTCATAATTTTTCTATCTTATAAGGTATTACTAAAAAATGTTTTTGTGTACATATGTATACACACACGTATAGTAGAAATATACATATATTAACTAAAAAAAAGATAGGCATATAAATAAATAATAAGCACCAATATAAGATAGTAGTTATTTCCCGAAAAAGAGAGATGATGGCATTCTGGTAAGGATATATATTTTAAAATAACATTACATGGAATTTTTATGCTTGAAATAGTTTAGAAAAAAGATAATGTATATAAAATGAATAATGCATATTAAAATAGGGCTGTTAGTATTACAGATGGTTGAAATTCTCTAAATAAATGATTCTGGTGTAAAATAGTTGCCTCTACGAGGAAATTTTTTAAAATTAGCATTTCACCCTAAAAGAACTCATGCACCAGCATAAATTTATTTTCTTTTTATCAACATGTCTAGTTAATCAACCAATTTTCTTTTCAGGGCATCAAATGAAAGTTTGGCAGATATCTACTGAAAGGGGATACAGAAGGAAGATGGGACGGTGCCTGTGCCTTAATACGTCTGAAATGAGAAAAAAAAGAGTGAAGGTGCAAGAGAAAGAAGAGGAGGGGACCCTGGGGTGGAGTCAGACTGCATCAGTCACCACACTGTCCCTTATCTAACACACTACTTCATACGTTATCATTTTAAAGTCATAACTTGTAACATTTATCCTGGAGTTATCACTAGTATTTAAAATATTTTGATATTTTGATATTTTTGATTCCTTTTGGAATTACCTTCAGAGTGTGTTGCACTCAAGCTCCTATAGTGGGGAAGTCACCTAGGAGGTGAATTTGATGTTGGAGAATTGCCAAGGAGTGATCATGTGAGATAACACAGTCAGTAGCCAGGTGTGACCACAGTGAGAGAGGATACTGGAGAGGAGCAAGGTCCGAGAGAGCAGGTCTTCTCAGGGAGATCACGAGGATGCACCTGCAGGGCCCTCTCCATGAGGACTCAGCTCTTGGGAATTTATAGGCTTAACCTCCTGGAACTTGGAAATTTCCAAGTTCTGTGAAATCCTGTAGTTCTATGGGGGCTGGAGTAGCATCTCCCGCTTGACTCAAACTGGCCAATGAGAGGGGTACCTGTGGGGTGGAACTTTTTGACTGTCAATAAAAAGGAAAATACCAAGCCAGTCGGGGAGCACGGCCATTTGGAAATCTTCTACCCCGTAAGCTCCTGGCCGATGAATAAAGCCCTTCCTCTTATAACTATGGTGTTTGGGTGCTCTTTCTCTCCGTTGGGCCTTGTCTTCCTGCAACAATATTGGCTCCCTGACTGGGAAGCGAGATCACCCTTGGAGAGAACATGCACCTGGTAGTTGCCACCAATCCGCTGGAAACCCACGTGGGGGCCCCTGATCAGCCTGGGTGACATGAACCACTGAGCACGCCAGGGAGGCAGTTTGGCCTCCCTGTGTGGACACCTCGATGGGGCTGAGAAGGGATCCCGTCGGCGGGTCTTCAAGGAGTCAAACACCAGGAGGAACTGGCATGCAGGAACAGGTACCTACACAGCGAGACGTCTAAAGCAAGGTAGGATCCATTTGGGACCCACTACAATTTTAGTGGAAGAGGAGCCTGATCACCTCCTGGGCGTTAGATTGCCAGCAGATCTGTTGACAGGTGTGTGAGACCAGATCTGCTAGATCACCAGCCAATCTGTGAAAGGTGTGTGAGAGTGTGTGGATGTG
>CAUYQV010064042.1:0-32008 GCA_963574575.1 Galagoides demidoff
ACTTCTGGGGTACAGTGTGGGGTTTTCGCATGCAATCCGAAATACTTCCATCAAACTGATCAACACAGCCTTCATGTCATTTTCTCAGTTATAGTTTTAAAACATTCTGATTCTACTCTTAGAGAGTTTCACTTGTACCCCAGTAATTGGCTATTTTTATATGCTGAGGATTTGGGGAGGTGAAAATATCTGTTTATACACAAACTCCACCGAGGAAACCTTAATTGGGTTTAGAAATTACTATGGCTCTTTAAAACCTTTAAGAATTCCTTTGATCACTGATCTAATCTGTGCAGTTAGCTGTACAAACAATGGCAGAGGGGACTTCTGGTTTACATGGCATCTCATTAATAGCCTTTATTTGATACAGTGTCTCTTAACTTCTCAGTGAAGAATCTAGGAAGCCTTGGCAAAGAGTGGTGAGAGGAAATGTTATAACTACCATAAAAACAAAATCTAATGGACAGATATACACAGAATTTCAGAAGAATCTTTAACATAGAAGAATGAAGGTTAAAATTAATCCTCAACTCATTTGGCTCATGAAACAGAACTTACTGAGAAACATAAGACCCTTCAGACCTCCCAGTATTTACCTCTTCATTCAAAGACTTGGCTGTCCCTCTACTGTGGGGTCCTGTGTGATAATCGATATTGAGTCCCCTCCTCCTCTGTTATCCGTCTGCATTTATTTACAGACAGCAGCAATTCCCTAGGAGTTAAATAGGCAGTAAGCCATGAAGTGGTGGTGGTGGTGGTATGTGTATGTCTGTGAGGGACTGCGCCAGGGTGAGGGACTGTCTGCAGTAGTACCTACATCCTGGGTCATATTTAATATAATTCCTGCAAGTATAGAGCTGCTAGAGTAGGTATTTAGAGAAAGGGCTCTGTTGGAATCAGTTGGTACTGCAGGTTTTTGATAATCACATTGGTTCAAAGGTATCAGATGCAGAGGTGAAATGAATGGAAAAACCACAAGAAGGCAGAACTGGGCTGGCTGTTATATACTCCCACTTAACCCTTTGGCTATGGAGCTGGAAATAGAATTTGACTTTCACACAAATGGAAATGAAGCTGGCGAAAATCCGTCCACTCCCATTATTTGTTGTCAAATACTGAGTTAGATAGCATTTACTTTTTAAAATGACTTAAATATGACTGAGAGAGTGTAGCATTGATACTTCAGAGCCAGACTGTCTGGGTTCAAGTCCTGGATCCACCATTTGTAGCTCCGTGACCTTGGGCAAGTTACCTACCTTCAATGGCTCAGCATTCGCCTCTGTAAAATGAGGTTAATAATTCTTACTTCATAGAGTTGTTATGAGGATTACATGACTCAGTACATGAGAAATTCTTAGAACAGGACACAGTGAGTGCTCTATAAATGCAAACTATATTATGATGATGAAGATTACAATTAAAGAAACCATAAGATCATAAAAGAAAGAAAAGTAATTTAATATGGAACCTGTAAATAAATTATAAAAACAAGGGAAAGGAGACAGTAGACTGAAGATTCAGAAGCCAAATACATCTTCAAACAAAAATAATGTCATGCAGCCTTCAAAAGAAAATTTCAGGAGGCTGTTTGATATACTCAGTACGATAAAGATGTGGTCTTTATGAAACAGGATAGAAACCCACAAAAAGATAAGAGAGTGAGATGGCAAAATCTAGAAATGGATATTGAACCAATAAAGAACAGAACCAATAACATAGAAGATAAAAGTGGGATATGTAAAGAACACATTTGAAAAATTCTCCCAGAACAGAGGAAAAGGGAAAAAAATCATGTTAGAGAATATAATGGATACAGAAAATAGAAAATTGGGACAGAGCTTATAAATAATTATAAATAAATAATTGGGAAAAACCAGAACAAATGAGACAGAAGTAATACTCTACTATGGATTTTTTTTTTTTTGAGACGGAGTCTCAAGCTATCCCCCTGGGTAGAGTGGCATGGCATCACAGCTCATAGCAACCTCCAAATCCTGGGCTCAAGCGAGTCTCCTGCCTCATCCTCCCAAGTTGCTGGGACTACACGCGCCCACCACAACGCCCGGCCATTTTTTGGTTGCAGCCATCATTGTTGTTTGGCGGGCCTGGGCTGGGGATTTGAACCCGCCACCTTAGGTGTATGTGGCTGGCACCTTAGCCACTTGAGCCACAGGCGCTGAGCCTCTACTATGGATTAAAGGAATATTTTTAGACTGCCAGAAAGAGCTTTGCATGCTGATTAAAAATGATTTGCTCCTTCCATTTCAAATCAATGAAAAGAGACTCACATTTAGATTTACACAGGCAAAATGTGTAAAGCATCCAGGCAAGCTTAAAAATTAGGCCTAGTATATATATCTCCTCTGTAATACTAAATGCTAAGAGGAGGCAAAAGTATAATTATTCACCAAAGATATTATTATCAACCTGGAAAATGTGACAAAATGATAGAAAATAATTTCCATAATTAATAAGCAAGTTCAATATTATGATCAGCTTAAAACTAATATATAGGGCTGGTATGGTAGCTCTCATGCCTGTAATCCTAGCATTCTGGGAGGCCGAGGAGGATGGAGCCCTTGAGCTCAGGAGTCGCAGACCAGCTTGAGAAAGAATGAGACCCCATCTCTACTAAAAATAGAAAAACTTGCTGCTCATTGTGGTAGGTGCCTGTAGTCCCAGTCACTTGTGAGGTGGAGGCAAGAGGATCTCTTGAGCTCAAGATTTTGAGGTTGCTGTGAGCTACGATGATGCCACAGCACTCTACCCAGGGCAACAGAGTGAGAGTCTGTCTCAAAAAACCAAAAAACAAAATAACCTCCCCCCTAAAACTAATACACACAAACAACAGTTTTCTTATTTCCCACCAAATGTTTACCAGGATGAATCCTGTCTCTCGGTCACCTAATAGACCTTTGATAGATTCATAGAGATAAGGCACAGGGGCTGGAGTCCAGGGTCCACCAAGAGCAAACATGATGAGCCCTCCTCCCTTTAGGGCTCATCCTACAATAATTGAGACCCCAAAAGGATGTCTGCACTGCAGGAGAAGGTTGATCCAGAAGCATAAATAGGCCTTCAAAGTGATTGTAGTCAGCTCTAATTATTCAATCTCTGAAACTGTATTAAAGGGATCACAGATTACTAGTATTTCTAGGAACATGACAGAAGTAATGTCAATTTACTCTGGAAAAAATATGATTAAAGGTTTAATTCAGCAGGAAGACATAACAACAATAATATAAAATATTTTAAGCTGAATAATAATAAAAATATAGTATAACCAAACTTGTGAGGGACAGATAAAACTGTGCCTAGAGGGCAGTGCCTGTGGCTCATTGAGTAGGGCATCAGCCCCATATACCAAGGGCGGTGTGTTCGAACCCGGCCTTGGCTAAACTGAAACAAAAAATAACTGGGCGTTGTGGTGGGCGCCTATAGTTCTAGCTACTAGGAAGGCTGAGGCAAGAGAATCACCTAAGCCCAAGAGCTGGAGGTTGCTGTGAGCTGTGAGGATATAGCACTGTACCAAGGGCAACAAAGTGAAACTCTGTCTCTAAAAAACAAACAAACAAACAAAAAAAACTGTCCCTAGAGGGAAATATGTATATATAAGATATATATATATATGAAGATTTATACATTATATATTGAATAAGATATGATAAATATATAAATTTATTAATTTACAATATAAACAAGACTAATATGGAAGAAACTAGCAATATCAAGATTTATTATAAAACTATAGCAATTAAGGCTCGGCGCCTGTGGCTCAAGTGGCTAAGGCACAAGCCACATACACCTGAGATGGTGGGTTCGAATCCAGACTGGACCCACCAAACAACAATGACGGCTGCAACCAAAAAATAGCTGGGCGTTGTGGCAGGTACCTGTAGTCCCAGCTGCTTCGGAGGCGGAGGCAGGAGAATCACTTAAGCCCAGGAGTTGGAGGTTGCTCTATCCAGGTTGACAGCTTGAGGCTCTGTCTTAAAAAAAATAAAAAAATAAAAAACTATAGCAATTAAGACTTTGTGGTACTGAGTTATGGATGGACAAATTTATCAGTGGATTAAAATAGAAAAACAGATATAGGGACCCTTGATCATGTCAAAGGTGGCAGTATAGAGCAGAACGGGAAAGAATGTCCTATCAATAAATGTGCTAGCCAGGTGAGGTGGCTTACACCTGTAATCCTTGCACCCTGGGAAGCCAAGATGAGTGGATTACTTGAGCTCAGGAGTTCAGGACCCCATCTCTAAAAATAGCCAGGTGTTGTGGTGGGTGCCTGTAGTCCCAGCTACTTGGGAGGCTGAGCCAACAGGATCATTTGAGCCCAGGAGTTTGAGGTGAGTTTGCTGTGAGCTATGATGCCATAGCACCCTACTGAGGGCAACAGACTGAGATCCGTCTCAAAAATAAATAAATAAATAAATATGCTAGGATATTTAAATACCCATTTGGAAAACAATGAAACTTGATTTTTGCTTTATACCTGCACAATAATAAAATCCAAATAAGCTATTATTTTAAAGAAAAGTCAAAACAATAAAAGTCCTAAAAGATAACATAAAAGAAAGACTTAACCAGAACATAAGAAGTGCTAACCATCAAGGGAAAGATTGATATATGTGACTGTCTTAGTCCATTTTGTGATGGCATACCAGTTATAAAGAACAGAAATTTATTCTCTCACAGTTCTGAAGGCTGGGAAGCCCAAGGTCAGGCACTAGTTTCTGGTATAGACCTTCTGACTGACTGCATCCTCCCGTGGCAGAAAGCAGAAGGTCAAGAGAAAATGAACTCACTCTGGCAAGCCCTTTTAAAGGTGGCATTAATCCATTCATGGAGGTAGAGTCCTCATAACCTAAATACCTATCCAAAGGCCCCACCTTCCAACACCATTTCCTTGACTATTAAGTTTCCAATACATGAACTTTGAAGGGAACAAAAATGTAGAAATGACTACATTAAAAACTTCTGTTCATCCAAAATTAATAAAGAAAACAATAGAGGAAGAAGATATGCAACGTACAGGCTAACGAAGGGCTTATATCTAGACTATATCACGATCCAGACAGAGCTCATTATCTTAGGGTATGTGTATCTTCAACTTTGGGAGATAATGACGGTTTTCCAACACTGTTGTGCCAAGTTGTACCTTAGGTGTGAAATCTGGAGCGAAAGTTACAACGAACAGGAATATATCACAAAGGCTGGCACAAGTTAGAAACCCTGAGATCTGAGAAGAGCAGCTCGTAGAAAACAGTGAGTGGGAGATGGTAGTGGAAGAGCATAAGATAGAAGTGAGGACACTTAATATAATAAAATGGAAATAAAGGTTAAAAACGGTTAAAGAGAAAATAATAGCTGTAGAAAACAGTTAAAAAAAAGATGGAATAAAAGCGTAATTGGTTTCTCTGAAAAAGAAATAAAAACAATGTATATTAAATTATGTTTACAAAATAACAGACGAAAAACAGGCAATATGTTATAAATCAAATAATAGAAATAGAAATAGGTAAGCTGATCAGTAGTGAAACAGAAAACCTGTATGTGCAAGCGTGTGTCATTTCTCATAAGTGTGATGGTTAAATCAGTGGGGAAAATATTGATATATAGAGCTAGGATAATTACTAATGCCATATATCAGGAACCAGCAATATTTTTTCTGTAAAGGGTTAGGTAGTAAATATTTTAGGGTTTGTGGACCATGCCATTTCTGTTTTGGTTACTTAAGTATGTTGCTGTAGCATGAAAGCAGGGACAGACAGTACATAGACAATCGTGTGAGACTATGTCCCAATAGAACTTTATAGTCATGCATCACTTATTGATGGGAAATGTGTTATTAGGTGATTTTGTCATTGTGCAAACATCATAGGGTGTACTTAATACAAACTTGGATGATATAGCCTACTGTACTCCAAAGCTATATCCTATGACCTATAGTTCCTATAAACCTCTACCATATGTTAATATACTGAACACTGTAGGCAATTTTACCACAACGCATGTAATTATTTGTGTGTCTAAACGTAGAAAAGATGAGGTGTTTTGTTACAATGTTATGACAGCTAGGATGTCACTAAGGTAATAGGAATTTATCACCTCATTGTAATCTTATGGGATCATATATGCAGTCTGTCAACCAAAACATCATTATGCGATGCGATGCTTGACTGTATTTATAAAACAAGAAGCAGGTTAGATTTGGATTGAGAGCTGTGAGTTGTTAACCTGTGCCATATACTTGGTGACTTTTTTTTTTTTGGCCAGGGCTGGGTTTGAACCCATTACCTCCGGCATATGGGGCTGGCACCCTACTCCTTTGAGCTGCAGGTGCTGCCTGACCTGTGCCATTTACTAACGTAAATAAAACCATAAGCACACTAAAGGAAAACTTGGATGATTTCATTACTTCGAGATGAAGAAGCCTGTTATAATGCAAAGGTAAAAACAAAAAAACAAAAACAAAGGAGAAGATTGATAAACAGATCATTTAAGAATTAAAAGCTTTTTTGCATGAAAACATTAACAAATATAAGTAGCAAATAAAAGAACCATTTGCACCACCTATAAAGAAATTTTAAAATCAGTAAGGAAAACTCTCCACCTTATAGCTCAGTGTCTAGGGCACCAGCCACATACACCAGGGCTGGTGGGTTCAAACCCAGCCCAGGCCTGCCAAACAAAAATGACAACTACAACAACAAAAAAATAATAGCTGGGCATTGTGGTAGGCACCTGTTGTCCCAGCTACTTGGAAGGCTGAGGCAAAAGAATCGCTTAAGCCCAAGAGTTTGAGGTTGCTGTGAGCTGTGATGTCACAGCACTCTACCAAGGGCGACACAGTGAGACTCTGTCTCAAAAAAAAAAAAATCAGTAAAGAAAAGGATGACTTATGGAGCAGAAAAATTGACATAAAAATTTCAGAAAAGAAAAATATAATTAACTTCGAATTTATTCTAATTCTTTGAAACGTCAGAATATAGAGGACTGCAAGAAACATTTAAAATTTATGCACTGATGAGTATGGTGGCTTGCTTTTATTCACCTGGAAGCTGATAGCAGAATTAAATTGACCAAAACAATTCTCCCCAAATATATTTTACCTGGCAAAATTAATTAACATTTTATTCAACTCTTGAATAACCTTTTAAAATATCCTGCTAGAAAGAAGCTAGAAATCCAGGACACTATTTTAAATTTATTTATTATTTATTTATTTTTGCAATTTTTGGCTGAGGCTGGGTTTGAACCCACCACCTCTGGCATATGGGGCCAGCATCCTCCTCCTTTGAGCCACAAGCACTGTCCTTAAATTTGTTTTTTATTTTTAAATAATGGTATCCTGTCCAAGAAAAACCTTGGATTCTTTGCTTATAACTCAGGCTGGAATTTTCTTTTCTTTTCTGTAACATTTGATACCTACAAAAGAATGTATATAACATATTAGTACATTATAAAGGATGACAATGATACATCTGTGAAGCTACCGCCCAATTTATAACTGGAATGTTATCCATTCCGTTAAAGATGTACACATGCTCCTCTTACCCTCCTGAACTCCTAACACTGAAAGCAAACCTCCTTCTACTTTTCTGTTTATTATTCCTCTGCTTTTTCTCCCACTTAACAGTGAGAGTGATGTTTATTGAACTGAAGATTAAATCTGATAATTAGCAGGTTTGTCTCATGATTAGTAGAGTGAAAGAAGATACATGATTTGACAAATAAGTATATTACATTTTAAGTAATTTTTTAAACTTTAAATCTCTGTTTCTAAACATTTGAAATTAATACACTGACAAATCTGGTGGCTTGGTTTTGCATAACTGGCACCTGATAGTAAAACTAAAATTGATCCAAAAAGGCTAGGTATGGTAGCTCACACCTGTAATCCTAGCACTCTGGTAGGTCAATGCAGGTGGGTTGCTTGAGCTCAGGAGTTTGAGACCAGCCTGAGCAAGAGTGAGACTTCATCTCTAAAAATAGCCAGCTGCCTGTAGTCCCAGCTACTCAGGAGGTTGAAGCAAGAGAATTGCTTGAACCCAAAAGTTTGAGGTTGCTGTGAGCTGTGACTCCATGGTACTCCACCAAGGAAAATAAGGTGAGATGCTGTGTCTCTAAATAAACAAATAAATAATAAAATAAAATAAAATAGACCCAAAGAGGTTACCAAAAATATATTTTACCTGACAAATTAATTAACGTGGGTTAGGGTGTAAGGCAAAGGCACAGAAGATTACTTTGGGTTATGAGAATTAAAACAGTGAATAAGGAGACATTTTTAATTAATATTTTGATCCATAGAAAATAGGTTTCTGAATGAGCTCATTTTTATACTTGGCCACCTGAAGAACTCTTCCTAACTCTTTCTCTATTGGAGAATTCTGAGTGAAGTGCCTTATGGTGAGGCATAGGACTCAGGGATCCAGATTCCAATCCCAGATCTAGAATAAGGTGACCAGACATCCCGCTTTTGGCGGGACAGTCCTGATTTTTAATAATTTGTCCCTCGTCCCACGTCATTTTAAAAAAGTCCTAATTTTTGGAAAGAATGCATGACAAAAATGCAGGAGAATGGGAAGGGAATATAGGCGCTGCTGAAAAGGTTAATGTAACTCCATTTGGGAATGAAGAGGTTAATGTAACTTTATTTGGAAATGAAAAGGCTAATGTAAACTCCCTACTCCCCTCCTGGGCGAGGTATCAGAAGGAGACTGACTCCCTCCCTTGTTTCTAGGCAAGGACAATTAGCTCAGAAGGAGCCAAACTGTCTGGAATAAACAAGTAGCCCCCCCCCTAGAGTAAGGTGACCAGACGTCCCACTTTTTTTCTAGCTAAGGACCATTTGTCAAAGCCAAGATAAATACTACAACAAGAAAAATAAAATAAAATAAATAGCCAACACACAAGCATTGTTACTCAATAAAAGTTGACACAACCTTAAATCACATAGAACACAATGGGGCTTAGAATAAGGTGACCAGACATCCCACTTTTGGTGGGACAGTCCCAATTTTTAACAATTTGTCCTGCATCCTGTGGCATTTTATAAAAGCCCCGATTTTTGGAAAGAATGCACGACAAGCTAGGGAACACTGGAGAACAGGAAGGGAATATACGGTTTTTGGCTGCCATGTGGCTATTTTGCCAGGATATGAGTTTTATATTATTTTTGTAATTTTATAATGTTAAACTTTAATAATAATAATTGTTGAGAACTGATTATCAAGAACTGCTTATCAAAGTTTGCATTATTGTCAGGCCCCACCCCCCCATGGTGTCCCGCTTTACCAATGTTAAAATCTGGTCACCTTAGCTTATAAGAAATGTTGGCCAGGAGAGAAAATCTTTCCAAATATGATGGCAGAATGATATTTTAAAAAGTCCTTGGAAATGGAAAGGCGGGAAAAATTGGTCTAGCTAGTATAACACTTCCATCCTGATGTGGTCAAAGAGGCCCAAAGAGGGGAAGTGACTTACCAGACAACAGGGTAGGAGTAGAACCCAAGTTTTATCAGGGACTTTTCAGCACTCCAGAAAGGACACAGATAAGTTACTTTGCAGAAGTATAAGGTGTGGGCAGTCTTTAGGTGTAATCAGTGCTTGAAGGCTCCTCAGCTCCTATTCTCCTCCACTAAGTATCTTATTCTCTATTCATTCATTCATTCAGTGACTATTTACTGGTGCTTACTGAGTAGTAGGTCCTAAAAAGTGGCACTGAGATGACAGACAAGACTATGATCTGACCCTTGATTTTGAAGATTCCACAATCTACTGGGAGAGATTAGCAAAACAAATGAAACAGATGATAGCTACTCAGCATGATGTCCATGAAAGAGGATGTTAACTGGGACTTTCTCTGTTGTCTCAGAATTTTGACTGAAGCCCAACGGTGAGGCTACAGTGAAAAACATGTATAGTTTTGAGGTGGAGATCCACATGGTATGTTCAGAGGTGGCCCCAACTTGACTTTGGAACTTTACCCACCTGCTGCCTATGTCTGAGCAAAGGCTACTGACAGAGCCAGCAGGTATGCCTGCTGGAAGGGAATTGTTGATCTTTTAGGCAAATCTGAGGGGCTCTGTTCCATTATAGGACATGTAAGCAGCTACTTCAAGAAAATAACTTGTACTAGTAACTACTACTAACACACTTTGCTTGGGATTGGTCTATATGCTTTATAAATACAAACTCATTTGATTCTGAAAACAACCCAATGGGTGACTGCTGTTTATCACCTCCAATTTATAGATGGGAATAATGAAGTATAAAGAGGTTAAATAGAATGCTTAGTGCTGTAAAGCTGAAAAGTGCTGGAGCAGGATTCAGATATCAGGCAGTCTGCTTCCAGAGTCTCCATATTCTTGCACTGAAGAGTGGAAACAGTTGTTTCACCCAAATTTTCCCTCTATCTCCACTAGATGCTTCTTGAGTTCCATAAACCTACCGATTCACCCCATGATGTCCCCAGAGAGTGAAGAGGTTTTTGGAAGGGGCCTAAACTTCCTGTGTTTGGCAAGGCAAAGATGTGGAATGTTTGGCCAATGGACCAGTGGGCACCATTACAGACCACCATGTTTGATCACCTGCCTTCCCAGGAAAGTGTCCCACAAAAAGGAGAGGAAAGGGGCATACACCACTGGAAGAGGACCCAAGAGGGGAGCTCTAAGAGATCAGCTGAAGAGGGAGTTCCCCACATCAGGGCAATATTGTGACTGATGGAGTTATATCTCAGCCCTCTCCCCACATTTCCAATCCCCACCAGACCCAGAGGAGGGGAGAAAGCAAAAGTGAGGAAGTACGAAAGAGCAGAACAGAACTTGGGTGAGGCTGGGCTATGGAGAAGCTCTAAGCTAGATTTAAGTTTTGATTTAGTTTTTAATACTTAAAAATGACAACTCAGAAAGAATAAAAAAGATGAGGGATCTGCCTAAGAATGCAAAGTCTTTTAGGTAAGGAAAATGTAAAAAGCTCTTTTCTGAGTCTAGCCCATCAAGCCCAGCTCACATGATGTATGCATTATCTCTGCTGTCATGTCATCAGGTGGTATGTTCTGGGATCCTCAAATGATCCCTCCCATAGGGATCAGGGGAAGCTTTATGGAGGAAGTGACTTAAAAGCTGAGCCTTACAGCTGAGACCTCAGAACGAGATGAGTCAAAGTGGAAGGACAAAAAAGATTTCAGTAAGGAAAGGAGAAGGCAGAAAAGACATGGAACTAGAAAGCTGGACCAGCTTTGACCTTGGCAAAGTCATTGATTTCTGTAGAAAAGGGAACAGAGACCCAGATGTTACAGCCTAACTAGTTTCATTGCCCACTGCTCAAGAGGAAGTTGGTACACTGAGATAGTAAGTTACAGTGGAGAAAGAGTTTAATAATGCAGGTCCTTGTGAGGCAACAGTAGGAATTTTTAAACCTACTCTATAAGGATTGGGAGCCAGGGTTTTCCAAGAACATTTGGCAGACAACTGAGTCTGCTGATCAGCCAAGGGTGAAGTCCTAGGGTCGAGAAGTAAGGATTGTCTTCTTGTGCTGAGCAAGTTCTCAGGTCATGCCACCAGTTGAGTTGATTCCTTTCTATGAACCACTGGTCTGATTGAGCTATGGGCCAGTAGTCTGGTTGGGTCAACTGGTCTGCTGAAAAGCAGAAATGTCATAGATCAGCCTTAGGTTCCACAAGGGTGATGATGTTATCTGTAGAATCAATAAAGAAAGCTGAGAATCTTTATTACCAGCCATGACTCTTGAGTAATGATTATAGGAAAGAAAGCTAGGGAACAATGTCTGTTTAGATATTTATTTTAAATATGCCCATTCTGTTGCAGAGTTCAGGCTCCTATTGCAGTTCCCATCTTATAGTCTTTTATTAATTTCACTTTTTTCCTTTTTAAAAAATATTTTATTTTTTAATACTTAAATGTTATATTTGATTCAAAGATAGAAACTAGAAAAAAATATTCATTTAATGGTCACTTTGTAAAATTTACTTATATCGAAATTCCACAAATTAAATATCAATATAGAATCAGAAAAAAGGAAAGTATTTTTTTCTGTTTTTCACTTTATTTCAAAACATGAAAGGAGTACTTAATATGTTTCATGAGTACTTAATAGGTTTCATGTAATATGTTTTTGTTACATGAATGGATTTGTAATGTTGAGTCATGGTATGACCATCGCATGAAATCAGGGTTTTTGGGTTTTTTTTTCCCTTTCTTTTGCAGTTTTTGGCCAGGGCCAGGTTTGAAACTGCCACCTCCAGTATATGGGGCTGGTGCCCTACTCCTTTGAGCCACAGGCACCACCCTGCCCATTGCATGAATAGTGTTCATTATACCTATTAGGTAGTTTTCTGTCCCTCCTCCCCTTCTCCCCCATGCTTGATTTCCAATGACTTTTACTTCCCTCTGTGCACATTGTTAGCTCCAATTAGAGCGTATATATGGTATTGCTCTTTCCATCCTGGAGATACTTCTCTTAAGTTAATAGTCCATTCAAACTGCTACAAAAAACATCAATTCAGAGATTAAGTTGAGTGTCCCAATGTAATTCACCACTGCAGACTTCTGGGTACCATTGGGGGCGCTGTTCCCCCAGGGTGGAGACTTCTGAAGCATAATTGTGCAGGCAGGGGGATTGTTCCAACTGCCCAGGGACTACAGAGGGGGCCCAGGCTCCTGGTCTGCCAGGGTTCTCCCCATCCTTCCTGGCCTACATCCCACTGATGCAGTTGCCTAGGGTTTCCCAGGTGGTGTTTGTGGCACCTCTTCTTATAAGTGGTGCCCCTGGGGGTTGCTTCTATCCAACTACCATTTTCTCCACTCCTGCTAGCATTGTGAATTATACTGGGACACCCAGCTTAATCTCTGAGACAGTAGGAGGTGCTTGTGAGTAAGAATTGGCCTTTCCCTGTCTGACTGGGTCAATAGATGTGTAATGGGCTGCACAAGTTGTTCTTCCTGTCAGTGAGTGGTGCTTGCAGGAAAGAGCCACCTCCAGTATTGTTCTCTGGAGCCTGTGACTGGTCTTAGCCCCTCAAGAGAAGCACTTGAATGCCCTGGGCAGTGGGATGGGCTGTGGCATTTTCAGGAAATTCCTGGTTCTCCACCAGTGCAGAAGTAGGTGGAGGAGTGAGGTGTGGTAGAGCTGGGTCAGGCCAGAGTGGGCTTGGTCAGGTGAACCTGCCTTTAGGCTTTGCAGAGGTAGATCTTACAACTGACTCAACAGGGATTAAAGGTCAGCTCTGGGCCTAAAGGGAGAAAGCCTGGAAAGAGGTTGAAATAATCTCAGTAATCCAGAAAGTCTGCTAGTGAGAAAGGAGCTGTCTAGGTTTTTCTCTCCTCCCATCTCACAAATCTTGCTCCTTACAGTATTTGGTTGCTGAGACCACTGCATCAAACTTCCCTATTCAATGAGCTGCCCCAGTCTGAAAACACAACTTTCCTGTGGGAGTTGACGTGCTGTGCCAACTCACTGTGGTTCAGACCCATACTGCACTCTTCTGTCAGTTATGCCCATGTGGGTTCCCTGGCTTCAAATCTCCCCTTTGTGCCCTCAAGCAACCTCATGGAATACTGAGAGTAAGGGATCCAGCCTGCATGCCTGTCCACTAAGCATCTCCAACAAGTGCCAGTGAGCAGGGAGCTCCTAGACAAAGCACCCCTCATGAGAAGTGACATTAAAAATGTGGCTTTAAGGGGGATAGGAGAGAAGCCAGGCCTGCAGAACCAATAGTTTAGAGGGCTCATAAGAATGTGGGCTTGAGGTAGCCTAGGTAACCAATGACCAATAGGAAGAGACATTAATCAGTGACCCATAGAAGAGAGCAATAATTCCTGGAAGTGCAGAAAGACCAATGAAAGACTTGCAACCAATTTCAAAATGAGAGAAAGAGGGTATTTATACCCGCCTCGGGGCCTTGCCTCTGTCTCTCTCACTTTTTCTCCATAGTGAGGGAGACTCACTTCCAGCTCTAAACTTTCTCTTTGTTCCTCTTAAATAACATTCCTCTTTGTTACACTGAAACATGTGCAGGTTACCTTTACTTTCTTTCTTTTGTTGTTGAGATAGAGTCTATGCTCTGAGCAGAGTGCAATGGCATATAGCTCATTACAACCTCAGACTTGGGCGGTGGGTGTTCCACTGCCTCAGCCTGGGGAAGCCACTGGGATTACAGGCTCTCGCTGCAGAGCCTGACTGGGTTTTTCCATTTTTTTAGGAGTCTGGGGTCTCACTCTTGCTCAGGCAAGTCTCAAACTCCTGAGCTCTAGCAATTCTCCTTCCTCAGCCTCCCACAGTGCTGGGATTACAGGCATGAGCCACCTTGCCCAGCTATTTTTACTTTCTATTCACACTGCCCACTGCCTGTGCTGCTCCAATTTTATTTTCTGTTTCCACTCACTTTTGCTTTCAATCACGGCCATGCCTCTGCTGAACTTTCTGGTTCAGGCAAGTAAGTGAGCCAGGTGAACTGGGTTTGGGGAACTGGAACCCTTGATCTCCAACAATAGGTTTGAGAAACCTCAGTAGGTGTTGAGTGCACTGGATGAGAAAAGTATTTCTCTATCCTAAGATTAAGATATAAAAGTCTAAGTTAATTTTATATTAGGGAGAGGGAAGAGAGTAGGGGGAAGAGATGAGAAAGGAGAGCAGAGAGCAGGAAGTGAGAGAAGGAAAGATGGGGGCTGGGGATGGAGAGAATGGCCTGACATCCCAGAGAAAGAAGGGAAGAAAGCCACATGGAGGTCCAGTGGGTACTGAATGCAAAGGAGACAAAACGAGTAATCACAGTCAAAATTATAAGATATTGTGAATGGGGAATCTGTGTCCATTGTTTTTTCCTCTGGCAAGGTTGAAGACAGACACTTCCTGGTATTCCCAATCCTGAGGCCTCATTGTTCATATTCCATTGTTCCTCAGTCAAGGACACTCAGGAATCTTTTGAGGCTTAAATGAACAAATTCTAAAGACAAAGGAACTGGGGAAATGTAAATAGAAAAAAATTACACTTCCTTTTGGTCTGTTAGATTTGTCAATGGTTTGTGAAAACAGGAATCTGCAGGGTCCCCAGCAAGAGAATTTATAGGATAAATTTGATGTTAGCAAATTGCAGGATTAGTATTTTCTTGTTATTTTTGTAAGGCCACCCCTTGTACCTAGGTCCACTGCAGGTCCTCAGAGGGAAAAGTGTGGGCCCCACTCTTTCTGTGGAAACCTCAGAATCCTGGGGGAGACAGTCACTTTGAGATTCCTGGATCCCTTTTGGCCACACTGGGTGAGGGAAGGCCTGGGGAGGAAGAGAGTCTGATGGAGAGCCCTCACTGCAACCCTTCGTTCCCTCTCCCTGGCAGGTCCAAGCTCTGGGATCACACAAATTCTCTAGAGCCCACCACAGTCTGGGCAGTGTCAGGGTGGAGACCTAGTGAATAAGAGTTTTGAGAAATATTTCTCCAGACAAAGATTAGGATAGAGAGAAGAAATTTATTTACTTTTCTCTGAGTGGGAAAAGAAACAAAACAGCACAGAGGTGGAAAAAGGAAGACTATGCTGACCCGGAAATCCAGCTCTTGAGGCTTTCTAAGGGAGTTGTAAAATGGCAGTGTACAGTTGAGAAACCCCTGAATCCACTCCAAGAGTTGGCTCCCCTACCTTTTCTTGGAAATGGAGGCATCTGTTATGGGATATGTGACTCTGCCTCCAGATATGGTTGAGGCTTTAGCTCATTCTCCTGCTGTTTATTCAGGAACTCTGTAAAAGGAGATTCTTAAAAAAAAAAAAAAAAAAATCTTGAAAGAGAAAGATTTACATTTCTTTTCCATCTGTTCAGCTCTTTTCAGAAGTTGAGCAAAACAGAACTCCTGCCAGGTGCCTCTTAGCAGGAGAACTCACAGGATTAATCTTTAACTGACAGTAAGAAATAGCAGGATTAGGTATTTGCCTTTAATTTTTGCAAGGCCACCCCTTTCAGGCAAGAGTTGGGAACTATTGGTGTGGAACAGGTGATGTGAAAATGGAAAAATGGAAGGGCTGAAGCTCCCTGGGATGGGCAAAGGGACGCCTTGGGCAGTGAAGCAGTATGGGGTCCGCCATCTCAGCTCCTGGCTGTGTCCACAGGGGCCACCCTGAAGGGGCTGGGAGCCCGATGTTTTATTTTCAAGTTGTTCCAGTTCAGTGGTTGCAGCAGCCTTTGGCCTCATGAGGGTAGGAGAAAAAAACCACCCACCTACCCTCTCTCCACGAGGCTCTGAGCTTCTCCTGGATTGATCTCTGCCAATATCTTTTTTCTCCTGTTCTGATTTACAACTTCTTCCATGAAATCTCTGGGAGATTCTGGTACCTGTCTCTTCCCAACTACATTAGGGCTGTTCCTTTCTCACCCCCATCCCCTCCATTATCTGAACCCTTTCTTCCCTCTACCACCACAATCAGCAGCTGATGTCTCTAGTCTAGAGTGACCAGATGTCTGCTTTTGGCGGGACAGTCCTGATTTTTAACAATTTGTCCCACATCCCACGGTGTTTTAAAAAAGTCTCGAATTTTGGAAAGAATGCACCAACAGGCGGGAGAACAGGAAGGGAATATACGGTTTTCGGCTGCCATGTGGCTATTTCACCAGAATATGAGTTTTATATTATTTTTGTTAAGTTTATAATGTTAAACTGTAATAATAACAAATAATTGTTGAGAAGTGATTATCAAGAACTGCTTATCAAAGTTTGCATTGTTGTCAGGCCCTGCCCTACCCCGCCCCTGCCCCACCCCTGACCCCACCCCCCATGTTGTCCCCCTTTACAAATGTTAAAATCTGGTCACCCTACTCTAGTCAGTTATCTCCCTTCCCTCTCCCATTTTTTATAATTTTATAAAAGTTGAGTTTCACAGAGAGGAGCTGAATCCCAGAATTCACCCCCTCCCACTTGGGGTCTTAGTGTTACAGGGAGAATTGGACTAGATCAGTTTTCCCCAAAGTGGGTTTTGCAAGGTAATTTTAGACCAGTTTTCATGGTCACAGCTATTTTGATTTGCATTAGAAAGAAATCAACAACATTCCAGATTTGTCTTTTCATGAATATTATATTGCTTAGCATGAAGATATTTTCTTTTATTTTTTAATTTAATTTTGGTTTTGAGACAATCTTGCTCTGCCACCCAGACTGGAGTGCAGTGGTGCAATCATAGTTCCCTGTAGCCTCAAGCTCCTGGCTGTAGCCTCCTGAGTAACTAGGACTACAGGCCCACACTACTAGTCCTGGTTAATTTCTTTTTTAATACTTTTTGTAGAAATAGGGTTTCATCACTATGTTGCCCAGGCTGGTCTTGAACTCCTGGCCTAAAGTCATCCTCTCACATCCACCTCCCAAAGTGCTAGGATTACAGGTGTGAGCCATCACACCCAGCTGACATTTTCTTTTAAGAGTGAGTTGATGTATAGCACAGATAGTGCTCAGATAGAGCCATGTGTATGAAGGCAGAGTGGGAGTGAATAAAAGTTGAGAATATCTTAATCAGATTTACCCAAGCATTTAGCACATCTGCCATAGACTATGTTCTCCCTAAAGTGATAAAAGTGATTGTGGTAGCAGAGGTTGTTCCTATCAATGACTTCTAGGGTGGAAGGGTCTGTGGGGAAGTGTGAGCTGTGTGGATGGTGGTGCCTGGCCCTCTCTGGTACAGCTGCACGTAGTTTTCTGGAACTGCATTGGACTAAGGTGATCCTGTGGAAAGCTTGGCTGGGGAGTTGGGTGTTTCAGGACATGATGTATAAGTATGTAGAGAAAGAACTAGACATGAGGCAGAGTGCAGTTTTGGAAGATTGTTTTCTTGAAATAATGCTTTATTAAAATAGTTCTATCTACTTACAAAAAATTTAGAAAATAGAGAAATATAAAGAGAAAGGGGGGGGGAAATCACCACCCATTGTTTTCTCTCTCTCCTTAATCTCCAAAAAATTACTATTTACAGTTTTCCTTTGTTTTTCAGAGTTGTGATTCTCCACTATGCGCTTATTTTTATTCTAATTTTTAAAATTAACAGAGCTTATATTTTCCCCAAGACTTGGTAAACTGCTTTTAAATATTTTTAAAGATCATCTAATATGTTGAGTTAACATACCACGATTAGATTGTCATTATCCATTATTGGTTATTATTATACTTAATTATAATTAATTAGCCATTTCCTTATTCCTTGATTTTGCTCGTGTTTATTTTTCAGTTTTAAAGAGTGCCACAGTAAACATTTTTGTGTGCCAAACATTTTCTGCATTTTGATTTCTTTCTTTCGTAGTGAGTCCCAAAGATAGAATTTCTGAGCTAAAGGGTTTTACCAATTTTACGGTCTTGTGTACTATCAACACACAGTTTCATCCAAAGGGTTGAGTCTTTATATTCCCACTGGCAGAGGATGATACCACAAGTGTCCCAAGGCTACGGGAAGCTGTCCTTTGGCCAATGACTGAAAGCTTTTAGTAAGACTAGTGTGCAGATGAGGGGATGTCAAGTCACCACACATTTGCCAGATGAGACAGTAGCAGTGGGCTCCAGGACAGTGATATTCTGCTTTCTTCCAGAGTCATCCAGTGATTCTACAGCTGCCCATTTGGAAACAGAGCACGGTCACTGTCTACAGGGTTGCAGGGATGATGCTCCAAGTGGCAGCTGACTAGTGATGCCACCAGCTCTTTCTGGAAACTTTGGGAGGCTTTCTGGGGTTTTACCTCATTTCCCCCACTCTTGGCTTCTCAGTTTGCCCCTTTGGAGTTTTCCAGAAACCGTCTTTGGCAGTTCTGAAATGAAGGCTACCTAGTGACCAAACAACAATAAGAAAACACTTAGAAAACCTTATTTCTAAGAAATATTTTTGTCTTAAAAGAAGCATTACCTTCTGCCACTAAGTGGAAAGCTCTATGATTCAGGGTTTTGCCAGAAGACAATGTGCAAAACAGCTAGAGTCTGACACCCAGGAACTTTTTGCTGCCATGCTCTCACAACTCTTGTGTCTGATTCACAGACCATTTCTTAGACTTAAGAATAGAATGTACTAAAAAAAAAAAAAAAAAAAAAAAAGAATAGAATGTACTTTGGGAAGGATCTGGTGAAGAAACAGATAGAAAAACGCTGATGTAGCAGCTAAGGTCTTCTGTATCTCCGTAGTGCCTGGCCCTGAGTGAAAGCTCAGGTCATGTGGGCCCATCTGACTTCCCAGCCTACTGTGTTGTTTACCTTCCTGGGGTACTTGTATGGAGCAGTCACCCTTTTCACATGGTCCTGGAGCTCCCGGGTTAGTTCCTCTGGGTCATGAGAGGTGTACTCAGGGGAAAGAACAATAAATGCCTTTACCACCTATAGCGAGAAATACCAGAAAGGATCAAGACTTGCATAACAGTTCTTTTCTCCTCAAGCTAGCCTTAAATAAGTGCCTACATTTACCATGCCATAATGAAAGTTCAATACTTTCTTGGGCATAGCCAGTAAAATGAACACCAGTTTTTCTGTTGCCTTTCCAGGATCAACTATTGGGTGCATCAACTTTTGTGGAAGGATTTCAGACCCTTCATTTGTTTCCCAAACTATTCCCCATACCTGGATCGGCACCACTAGGAATCAAAATGGCAAATGCTTTGAAGAAAAGAGCTTCTTAACCTCCTATGGCCATTTACTTCCAGCTTTTCCTAAGTAGGAAGGTAGTAGGCATGGGTTTGTACAGGAAGGATTGAGGAAAACAACCACTTTCAAGGGGAGGTGGGTATTTCAGAGACTACATGTATGAACATATGGAAACAGCAAATATTGAGCTGCACAGCTTGTGTTCCAGACATCGGGGAGGCTATCCTGCACCTAGGCTTTCTCTGCCCACATCTTTCCTATAGGCTGTCTCCTGCCAGGAAGGAGGAAGAATCCAAAACTCAAACACAACAAAACATGGTTTCTGATAGTCATGGAAGGCCACTTGGCTGCTTATCCATACAAGCATTAAATTCTATCAACAATGTCTTGTTAAGGTGCAACTCACTGCCCTTGCACCAATTTTCATTTCATATTCAGACATATTTTGCTTTTAGGAAGAGCTTCTTTTACTGCCACAACTATTAAACATTTATTGAACACTTTCTATGTGCCAGGCTCTTTTCTAAGCACTCAGCATGGATTAACTTTGATCACACAGCCATTTCTCTCTGCCTCAGTTAATTCACAGCATGCAAAGCTTGGTCCACTTTTCCAGGTGTGATTTCTCAAAACATAGATGGAATTCCCTCCCCCCTCTTTCAATATAAATGGCCTCACATTTCCTTGGGAAATCACTTGTCAAGGGGCTACTGGCTAAAACACAGATTCCCCAGCAACTGAGCTGCATCTCCAGTTACTAGTAATATGATTCAGCAAGTCTGACTTGAGATCTACAATCTTTTATTTCCATAAGAACCCTGGACAATGCAGCTATGAATAGGTTGATGTTGCACTAATTTTCATAAAGTAGCTATGGTATACGTTAGGATTTTATTGGATTTACAGCCAGTGAAAAGTACATAGTTGTGCCTATAGCTTGATCTTTCCTATTCTATGTATTCTTCTAGGACCCACAGGAAGGAATTTGCATGTCCTCTGTGAAAGCCTAACTTATTACATTGGACTCATCTTTCTGGTATATCAGGGTTATTTGAGGTGCCAGTTGTGGCATCCCTAAAGCTGGCCATCTCTCCCAGGTTAAAGTCGTCAGCAATCATGTCTTGAATACTCACTCTACCCTTAACTACAAATAAAAATTTTAATGGGCAGGATGGATGATAGAACCTGCACTTATGACCAAGATCTCCTGCCTCATAGTCAGGTTCTTTTCTGTGTCCATGTAAAATCAAAGTGTTCCCATTGTGTCCCTCCAGAGAGTATTTACATCTCTAAAGACACAAAGGAAATGCTTAGTTAAAAGGGATGTGTGTCTGATTGCAGCTTCCAACTTCAGGGTATCTGGATGGAGGTGAGATGGGGGAATCTGGGCCTTCCTGCTTGCTCTGTTGGGCACTAATAGTTACAGAAGCAGGTGGTCATGTTCTTGGTTACCTCCCCTCTGATGGGGTCCGGGCTGCTGACCACAGCAGATTCAAGGACAGCTGGATGTTCCGCAAGGGCACTCTCCACTTCAACAGGCCCAATCCGGTAGCTGGAAGGGAAAAACAAATGCTTCCAAATAGCCCTCTCCACCCTCCTGAAACTTCAAAGGGAGGAGGAAAGAGAAGACAGCTTGACCTTGAAGAATTGATCACGTCATCATTTCTTCCTTTGAACCAAATGTAGCCATCTTTGTCCATGTGAGCTCGATCCCCCGTGATGTAAAAGTCCCCTTGTTCTGACCTGGCTGTCTTCTCAGGATTGTCCTGAAAGACAGAGAAAGCCCATGAAGGACCATCTGGTCAGCTACTACCTGAGCAGCTCCATGCAGGAGGCTGGAGACCTTTCAACAGAATGTCAAGCAGATCCCAATGGACAGGAAGTTACAGCCCTGTGAATTAGTAGGTCCTCCCTCTTTTAATTGGAAAGAACCTTCTAGAAAATGATTAAGGATAGCTACATGCTACCATCCTTAGAACAAGTCCTACAACACATAATTAATTGCAGGAGGAAAGGCACAGGGCCATTGGACCTATATTTTAGGATGAAAGAACACACAAATACTCTTTGTGCTCAGGAATCATTGAACATAGAAAGTGAAGGGTTGGTCATAGAGCCCTGGGGTGATGGAGCAAGAGAAGAGAAAAGAAAAAAGAAAATCAAACTTTGATTCTCAAAATTTTAAAAGAAAATCTACTACTCAGCAATAAAAAGAAACCAACTACTTACATGTGCAACAGCACGGAAGACTTACAAAACATTTTTTTCTGATTAAAATAAGTCAAACACACAGAAATGAATATTTTTATGATTATACTTATATGAGCTTTTTCTTTTTTAAAAGCAAACTTACTACATAATGACAAGTAATTTATTGATTGCCTAAGGTCTGAGTAGGGAGTAAGGACTGTGAAAGGGAACAAGGGAGCCTTGGGGGGGTGGTAAAAATGCTCCACATCTTGACTGTGCAGAGGTTACATAGGTAGGTCTACCTTTGGCGAAAGTCATTGACTTGCACACTTAACATGGTGCATTTTATTTTATATAAGTTATACCTTAATCCAATAATTATAGTCTGAGAAAAAAGAAAATAGATAAGTTATCAATACCTAAAAATAAATCTAACACAGAGTCTATATGACATGTGCACAGAAAATTTAAAACTCTATAGAACATTAAAGAAGATATAAACGAATGGAAAGATAGAAAGACTTGAGATGCTAATTATCCCTAAATTGATTTACAGACTTACTGCAACTCCAACTAAAATCCTAACCAACATTTTCATGGAACTTGACAAGTTGATTTTAAAATTTATATGAATGAGCAAAGACATTGAGTAACAAAGAGACTTGCCATACTCAATATGAAAAGTTATGGTAATGTTCTTGGGGATAAGACTATGGTATCAGAACAAGGATAGACTAAGAAGGAAGTGTCAAATCCTATCTACAAATATTTCAAACTTTTATATTTTACAAAGTTAGCATGACACATCACTGGGTAAAGAGGAGTTACTCAATAAACTGCCTTTCAATAGGTAAAAAACAAAATAGATAACTATTTCATGCTATATATATGGCAATCACAGATAGATCATAAATGTCAAAAGCAGAACTTTAAAACTGTGGGAAGAAAATATGGATGAATACATACTTTGTACCACAAAATAGAAAATGATTTCATAAATAAGGCACAAAAAGTACTAACCAATAAAAGAAAACACTTATTGATTTGATTGCATAAAAATGAACACCAGTATTTAATAAAAATACCTCAAAGAGAGTAAAAATATGAGATACAAACTGGGAGATGCTTGTAACTCATATAAAAAACCAAGGATCAATATCAAGAATATATTAAGAATTCCTATAAATCAATTACAAAAAGAGACACAATTTGATAAAAGTTGGCAAAAGGCATGAACAGGTGTTACCAAAACAAGTAATACAAATGGAAAATAAACATATGAAGAGGTATTCAATTTCACTACAAATCAAGACAATGCAAATCAAGAATACCAAGAAATACCACTTTATACCTACAAGATTGCAAATATACTCTAATTTACTTACCCATTTCTTGGATTTTGAGTTTTCCTTTCACTTTTTTAGTCATAAGCAATATTGCAGTGAACATTTTTGTGTACCAAAGGTTTTTTTTGCATTTTAAGTTCTTTTCTTTGTAACAATTCCTGAAGATGGAATTCTCAAGCCAAAAGGTATGACCAATTTCATAGACCTGGATACCAATTACCAAATTAATCAAAAGAATGATCCAAGCCGTGACACTCAGCCTGGAAGTGAATAGGGTCACAAGTGTCCAGGGACCATGGTGACCTACCCTCTATATTCTTGTTGGAGTGTGAATCAGTACAACTACATTAACAAAATTAAATATTTTCTTATAAAGTCAAACACTCATATACCCAGGCAGAGCAAGATGGAGGACTAGAGACATCTCCTTTGCAGCCACTTGTGGAGAGATTGGGGAGAAAGGACTCCAGCCACCTCTGGCTGGAGGGCCCTAACTAGAAACATCAGCTCGGGGGAACAGGGAGGCAGCAGGAGATTCCAAGAGCCAATGAAGAGGTTGGGAGCAGTGGATAACTGGCACAGAAGGCGAGCACTTGGAGCTGACAGGGCCTGGCTGATTCAGTGGTGGTTTTCAGAGAAGCCTTTTTATTTTTTTGTGCATGGTCACTTGCTAGAGTTATCCTGGGATAGCTTGGGTGAATGAGTGATCTTGAACAGGGTCCAGGGGTGGGGACTGCTGGCCGGAGCAACCATTGTGGAAGAGCTGCCTTGCAGGATCAGCCTGCAGGATCCCAGTGAGAGACCAGTTCTGGAGTGCCTGCTGAGCTGGGCAGCCACCCATGGAAAGACTTTAGTGAAAAATACTTTCCTGGGAAAGCCACTCCATGGCCAAGGGGCACGGTTTAGAAAGTTTGAGGTTTATCTATTAAGCAGGCTGATGAGAGCTTCAAGCTCCCAACCTTGAGGGGATTGAGGGCATGGTCATCAGAAAGATGGTACTAGGTTTCCTTGGCAAGATAGAGGCTTCTAGACCCCATTTTATGCAGCCATATCAGCATCGTTAGCATCTCACACCCCATATATTGCCTAGATAATAGGTAATGTTCTGGGGTGTGAGATGAAAAAAGTATATATATACCTTTTAAAAAAATTTTTTTCAACTTTTTTCCCCTAGATTTTTCTTTCTTTTTCTTTTTTGTATTCATAATTTTTCATTGTTTCTTTCTTCAATAGTAAGAGCTAAAATTTTGCTACAGTTTTTCTGCTCTTCTTATTCTTTTTTTCCCAATGTTTTACCTTGAGATTTTATTTTATTGGCTGAGTGCCTGTAGCTCAAGTGGCTAAGACACCAGCCACATACACCAGAGCTGGCAGGTTCGAATCCAGCCCAGGCCTGCCAAACAATGATGACAACTACAAGCAAAAAATAGCCAGGGCATTGTGGTGGGCACCTGTAGTCCCTACTACTTGGAAGGCTGAGGCAAGAGAATTGCTTAAGCCCAGGAGTTGGAGGTTGCTGTGAGCTGTGATGCCATAGCACTCTACCCACGGTGACAGCTTGAGACTCTGTCTCAAAAAAAAAAAAAATTGTTTTGTTTTGTTTTGTTTCATTTTTCCATTTTTATTTTCTTCAAAATAAGGGTTCCATCTTTGCTATGGTTTTTCTACCTCTTTTTCTTTCTTTTCTTTCCATTTCTCCTCTTCTCTCTTTTTGTAAAGATTTTTCTACTTATCTTTCCCACTTCTCAGATAAAAACTAATATATACCCACCTTTTTTACATTTTATATGATTTTATTTTTTATTTTCTTTATATACCTTTATTATTATGTTTTCTTTTTCCTGATCTGTTTTATTTTTTTGTTAAACTGTATTCCATTTATGGGATAGAGGCTCACTCTGAGGCCTGGGTTGGGGTGCCACATTATTGTCCTGGCTCAAGGAGAATTTGATCACCTAGTCTAGGGGATCCTTCTAGCTTGGATCTTTGGAAAGATGCTATTGGTAGGTCCCCACTGTGACATACTACTTTTTTGTTTTTCTTCTTTGTTTGGTAGAGGTAGAAACTTGTTCTTGCTCAGGCTCATAAGGAGCTCCTAACTATGAGGGACCCACCTAACCCAACTCCCCAGAGGCTGGGAATTGTGGATGTGGGTTAAAACACCCTGTTGAACACCACTATTACTCCTTTCTCTCTTTCTGTCCTCTTGTTTCTATCATCTTTCTTTTTACCACCTCCTTTTCTTTTTCTATCTTTCTCCCTTCTTGTTCTTCACTCTTCTCTTCCTTTTGGTCCTATACCAAAAAAAATAGTTCAACACTTAAGCCCAGAGAAAAGGTAATTTAAAGAGAAGGAGGAAGTAAAAGGAAAAAGCAGGGGAAGGAAGCAGATAAGAAGAAAAATCACATGAGGATGAACTGACAGAAAAATCCTGGCATAAGGATAAGAAAACCCAGGACAGTGCAAACCCCCACCCCCGACAAGGGATCATGTGGTAGCTACTACAGATGATTCCACCTATAAAGAAATGTTAGAAATGACAGAAAGGAAATTTAAAATATGTTGGTAAAAAATAATGGAGGATATTGTTGAGAAAGAGGAAAATAACCAAAAGGAAATCCAAAAATAGAATCAAATAAGAGATGAAAGATATGAAAAATATACAAATTATATAGTGGAGCTTAAGTAATTAAAGGAGTCAATCAGGGAACTTAAAGATGCAGTAGAAGGTGTCAATGAAGGATTAGACTATGGAGAAGAAAGAATCTCAGAGCTAGAGAATAAAGCTTGTAAGCTAACATAGGCAGTTAAAGAGGCAGAAAAAAAGAGAGAGAAAGTAGAATGTTTGTTCAGAGAATTATGGGACTTCATGAAGCATTCAAACATATGAATTGTAGGTATTCCCGAAGGGGAAGAAGAATGCTTCAGAGGAATGGAAGCCCTACTGAGGGATATCATAAATGAAAATTTCCCAGATATCACCAAAGATTCTGACACACTCCTTTCAGAGGGATATCAAACCTCAGATCATCTCCAAGACAGATTGTCATGAACTTGTCCAACGTTAAGAAGAAAGACAATATTTTGGAAGTAGCCAGGAGTAAGTGCCAATTGACCTACAGGGACAGAGCCATTAGGGTGACAGTGGACTTCTCCAATGAAACTTTTCAAGCCAGAAAAGAATGGTCATCTATCTTTAACTTTCTAAACAAAACAATATTCAGCCCAAAATTCTATTTCCTACTAAGGTAAGCTTTAAAATTGATGGAGAAATCAAATCTTTTACTGATCTCCAAACACTGAGGAAGTTTGCCACTACCAGGCCAGCTCTACAGGAAGTACTTGGACTTATTCTCCACACTGACCATCACAATGGGCCACCAGCAAAATAAATACCCACAAACTAAAGGACAAACCCTAGCTTCCACAATGACACAAAGGAAAAACCTAAGTAATGGATTTTCACAAAATGAGATGAATAGAACTCCACCACACTTATCAATTCCCTCAATAAATGTTAATGGCTTGAATTCCTCATGGAAGAGGCACAGACTGGCTGATTGGATGAGAAAGCAAAAGCCATTCATATGCTGTCTCCAGGAGACACCTAGCCTTGAAGGACAAAAGAAGATTCAGAGTGAAGGGATGGAGAGCAATCTTTCAGGCAAGTGGAGATCAGAAGAAAGGAGGGATCACAATCTTATTTGCAGATACAAGTGGATTTGAAGTAACTAAAGACAAAAAAGACGAAGATGGACACTTCATATTGGTCAAGGGAACAATATAACAAGAGGACATTTCAATTGTAAATATTTATGCACCCAACTAAATGCTCCCAGACTTATGAAATAGAATTTAATTGGTCTCAGCAATATAATATCCCATACACCATAATAGTAGGGGACTTTTCCCCCCCTCTTACAGAACTGGACAGATCCTCTAAACCAGTGGTTCTCAACCTTCCTAATGCTGCAGCCCTTTAATACAGTTCCTGTGAGTTGCAACCCACAGATTGAGAACCGCTCCTCTAAACAGAAACTAAGCAAAGGTACAAAGGACTTAAATGTGACACTAGAGCAATTGTACTTAACAGACATAATACAGAACGCATCATCTCAAAACTAAGAAATAAACATTCTTCTCATTAGCCCATAGAACATTCTCTAAAATAGATTATATTCTAGGGCACAAATCAAATCTCAACAAAATCAAAAGAATTGAAATTATACCTTGTATATTCTCAGACCACAAGGCAATAAAGGTGGAACTCAGCTCCAACAAAAATTTTCATTCTCACCTAGAAGGCATGGAAACTAAACAACCTTATGCTGAATGAGAATTGGGTCAAGGAAGAGCTGAAGGAGGGAATGTTTAACTTCCTTAAACATAATAACAATGAAGACACAGCTACCAAAATCTGTGAGACACTGCAAAAGCAGTTCTATGAGGGAAATTTATCACATGAGAGCTTATATCTGAAAAACAGCAAGAGAGCACATTGACAACCTAATGAATCATCTTAAATGGAAAAGGAAGAGCAATCCAATCCCAAACTGAGCAGAAGAAAAAAAAATAACAAAATTCAATTAGAAAGGAATGAAATTGAAAATAAAATAATAATTTAGAATATTAATGAAACAAAAAGTTTGTTCTTTGAAAAGATAAATAAAATTAATAAACCATTGGCCAGATTAAGTAGAAACAGAAAAGTAAAATCTTTAATAACCTCAATCAGAAATGAAAAGGGGGAAGTAATAACTAATAGCTCAGTGATAAAAGAGGTTATTTGTGACTACTACAAAAAGCTTTATACCCAGATATTTGACAATGTGAAAGAAATAGACCAATACCTGGAATTACACCATTTCCCTAGACTAATATCAAGCAGTGAGATTGTAGAAACAATAAAAAAGCTTCAAACAAAAAATAGCCCTGGACCAAATGACTTCACACTAGATTTCTAGCAAACCTTCAAAGTTGAGCTTGTACCTACACTGCAGAACCTATTCCAAAACACTGAGAAGGAAGGAACTTTCCCCAGCACAACCTATGAAGCAAACATCACCCTGATTCTAAAACCAAGAAAGGACCTAACTAAAAAGGAGAACTACAGACCAATTTAACTAATGAATAGTGATGCAAAAATACTCAACAAAATAATTTTATATGCAGCTACATATTTAAAAAATTATATATCACAATCAAATAGGTTTCATCCCAGGGATACAAGGCTGATTTAACATACACAAATCCATAAATGTAACTCACCATACCAATAGAAGCAAAAACAAAGACCATATGATCCTCTCAATAGATGCAGAAAAAGCATTTGATAAAATTTAGCATCCTTTTCTAACAAGAACACTTAAAAAAATAGGCACAGGTGGCACATTTCTTAGGCTGATTGATGCCACTTATGACAAACACACAGCTAATATATCAGCATAGTTCTGGAAGTTCTAGTCAATGTGATCAGGCAAGAGAAGGACATAAAGGAGGTCAAACTCTCACTTTTCACTGATGACATGATCTTATACATAGAAAAACCCAGAGACTCAACTGTAAAGTGCCTTAAAGTGATCAAGCAATATCATAACATCTCAGGGTATAAAATCAATGTCCAGAAATCAATAGCCTTTGTATAGGCTAATAACAGCCAAGTTGTGAAGCAAATCAAGGACACAATTCCCTTCACAGTAGTTTCAAGGATATAAAATACTTAGGAATATACCTAGCAAAAGAGGCAAAGGACCTTACAAAGAGAACTGTAAAACACTAAGAAAAGAAATAGCAGAAGACATTAACAAATAGAAGAACATATCATGCTCTTGGCTGGGAAGAATTGACATTGTTAAAATGTTTATTTATGTAAAGTAACTACAGATTCAATGCAATCCCCATTAAAATATCAACATCATACTTTTAAGAGCTGGAAAAAATAGTACTTTGTTTTGTATGGAAAAAAACGAATAGCCAAGGCTATTATGAGTAATAAAAACAAAGCCAGAGGCATCATTCTACCAGACCTCAGGTAATATTACAAGTCCACAGTAATCAAAACATCATGGTACTGGCACAAAAATAGAGACAGAGACATATGAAACACAGTAGAAAACCAAGAGATGAAACCAATCTCTGATCATCTGATCTTTGATGAACAAAACAAAAGCATACACTGGGGAAAAGAATCCATTTTAAACAAATGGTTTGGGGAGAACCGGCTAACCACATGTAAAAGACTGAAACTGGACCCATACATTTCCCACTTATAAAAATTGACTCAAGATGGATAAAAGATTTAACTCTAAGATATGAAATGATAAAAATCTTAGAAGAAAGTGTAGAAAAAACTCTTGATGATGTTGGACTTGGGAAAGATTTTGTGAAGAAGACTTCAGTGCCAATTGCAATAACAACAAAAATAAACAAATGGGACTTAATTAAACTGAAAAGCTTCTGTAGCTAAGAGACAACAACCAAAGCAAATTGACAACCTACAAAATGAGAATGGATATTTGCATATTTTGAATCAGACAAAAGCTTGATAACTAGGATCTATAGAGAACTCAAATTAATACACATGAAAAAAGCCAACAATCCCATATATCAATGCGCAAGAGACATGAATAGAACCTTCTCTAAAGAAAACAGATGAATGGCTAACAAACATGAAAAATGCTCATCATCCCTAATTATTAGAGAAATGCAAATCAAAACCACCCTGAGATACCATCTAACCCCAGCAAGAATGGCCCACATCACAAAATCTCAAAACTGCAGATGATGATATGGATGTGGAGAGAAGGGAACACTTTTACACTGCTGGTAAGACTGCAAACTAATACAACCTTTTTGGAAGGAAGTATGTACAACCCTCAAAGACTTAAGCTAGACCTCCCATTTGATCCTGCAATCCCATTACTAGGTATCTACCCAGAAGAAAAAAAAAATCATTTTGTCATAAGGACATTTGTACTAGATTGTTTATCACAGCTCAATTTACAGTTGCCAAAATGTAGAAACAACCTAAATGTGCACCAACCAGGAACGGATTGGTGTGTGGTATACATATACCATGGAATACTATCCTGTGGTATATGCAACCATGGAACAAGCTGTGGTACATGTATACCATGGAACACCATTCAACCATTAAAAAAGATGGAGACTTTACATCTTTTGTATTAACCTGGATGGAGTTGAAACACATTCTTCTTAGTAAAGTGTCACAAGAACAGAGGCACAAGAATCTTATATACTCATGCTAATACAAAACCAGTAAACCCACATAAGAGGAAAAACTCAAATCAATTCAAGGTAGGGGGCAGGGTAATGAGGTAGCAGGGAGAAAGAAGGAGTGATGGGAATAGGTGCTCCTGCTTAATGGGCACAATGTGAGGGTATATGGCACACATCTTATGCCCCCACAATTATAAGAGGGACTCTACTTAACATATGCAAACATTATAACCTCATTCTTTGTACCTTCAAATTAACCCAAAACAATAAAAGAAAGAACATTCGCATACCTCGCCATCTAACAATTCCACAGCTAGATACATTCCAAATAGCAACTTTAGGCTTTTAGGCATATATATATACACACTAGGAACATGGACAAGTATTTTCACAACTGCACCATTATCCAGAAAAATCTGCAAACAAGCTATATATGAGAGAATGAATAAATAAATGGTATTTTATTCACATAATGCAAATGTATAGCATTTATACCAAAAAAAAAAACCTCCAAAAAATACAAAGATGTATTTTGAGAATGAACTGCGAAGGGGCTCTTTGAGCAGGCTCCTCTCCCTTTACACAGAAACAGCTATTTGGGGGAGCAGGCAGGCTATGTTCACAGCAATTTACTTTCTTGGGTAATGAGGCCTGTTGTGAAGCGGGGCACCAGGGGGTGGATTCAAAGCTCCCACACCAGAGCCTTGGAAGAGAACATGCTGATGCTACTAACACAAAGCATAATTGCCATGTTCAACAATAGTCAAAGGAACACTCTGCAGCTACAGAAAATGAAAATTTCCCCAAATATTTAGTGCCATGGAAAAGACTCATGACATAATTTTAAAAGTGCACTTTATCAAGTTGTATTTGTGACATAGTGCCAATTATGTATGAAAGTATATCTTGGGTGCTCTTTTCTTGCAGAAATCTCATTTTAAAAAACACTACTTCTAGCAAAAGATGTTAACAAATAGAAGAACATACTTTGCTCATGGCTGGGAAGAATCAACACTGTTAAAATGTCCATACTACCCAAGCCATCTATAGATTTAATGCAATCCTCATCAAAGCACCAATGTCATAATTTGAAGAACTTGAAAAATAGTACTTTGTTTCACATGGAACCAGAAAAAAATGAATAGCCAATACAATTTTAAGAAATAAAAACAAATCTTGAGGCATCAGATCACCAGACTTCAGGTTATACTACAAATCTATAGTGATCAAAACAGCATGGTACTGGCACAAAAATAGAGATATAGATCTGTGGAATAGAATAGTGAACCTAGAGATGAACCCAGCCATGTATCACCATCTGATCTTTGATAAACCAACAAAATCGGCTCGGCGCCTATGGCTCAATCGGCTAAGGCGCCAGCCACGTACACCTAAGGTGGCGGGTTTGAATCCCCAGCCTGGGCCCGCCAAACAACAATGATGGCTGCAACCAAAAAATAGCCGGGCATTGTGGCGGGCGCCTGTGGTCCCAGCTACTTGGGAGGCGGAGGCAGGAGACTCGCTTGAGCCCAGGCGTTGGAGGTTGCTATGAGCTGTGATGCCATGGCACTCTACCCAGGGGGATAGCTTGAGGCTCTGTCTCAAAAAAAAAAAAAA
>CAUYQV010064048.1:0-13777 GCA_963574575.1 Galagoides demidoff
CATGGCATCACAGCTCATAGCAACCTCCAACTCCTGGGCTCAAGCGAGTCTCCTGCCTCAGCCTCCCAAGTAGCTGGGACCACAGGCGCCTGCCACAACGCCCGGCCATTTTTTTGGTTGCAGCCATCATTGTTGTTTGGCGGGCCCAGGCTGGGGATTCGAACCCGCCACCTTAGGTGTATGTGGCTGGCGCCTTAGCCGATTGAGCCACAGGCGCCGAGCCAGCTTTTCTTAATAAATAAAATAGTTAGTAGGAGAGAGAAACTTCTAATTAAATAATGCAGGTCAATTGACAAGCTGGATATGAGACTTCATTTTAGATTAGACTGGATCTGACTTTTTAAAAGTCAAAAGTGGCAGAAAAGCTATGGGAGCAGGGGATTTGATGGAGTACTTTTAAAAGCAGCAATTGAATAAAATCTTGGATTGCTTTGTGTTTGTAATTGACGAAGTTCTGACTGTTCCTTTAACTGCTGATGTGACAGCTTTCCACCAAAAACACAGACCTTTTCCTTTAATTGACTCATCTGAGCTACATGAATGTGCTCAGGAAAACCGTAACAGGCGCCTGTAAATTAAGGTAGCCCTGGGTCAGGCTGTGTGTCCCTGGAAAGGGAGCTAGCAGCAGCATCTTCTCCTAAGTTCACAGGACCATCAGGAAGGGAGCCCAGTAGTAAGAGGCCCTCAGGGCATAGGTCAGGGGTCCTGAAATGTGTCTTACTGGGTTAGCTGGAATTTTAGAAAATTCATTCACGTATCCGTGGATAAATATATTAATTGCCATAATGAGCTCGGGTTAGTATAAATGTCATTCCTTTTTTATGTAAGCACTGAGAAAATTTGTTCACATAAATGATTATATGAGGATGGAAGGTGTTTTGTCATAAGAAGGTACCTCAGTCTCTTGAACTTCGCTAAAATATTTGGTAAACAAAATTATTTTCAATGCTCGGCTTTAACTCAAAAAGGACTTCCTTCAGTGGCGTTGACAGCAGACATTTGCCAACCTCATGAGGTGCAAAACAATGTTTCCCTAATCATTCGAATCGCTCACTTTCTTAACACTGACACCAAAACCATCTCAAATCACCCCTTTGTTAGATACCCCAGAGGTTTGTCAGACTCAGGGCAATGCAGGCAGGTAAGATTAGAGATGGGAGATATATTTCTTTTTTTTCTTATTTTTATTTATTTATTTTATTTTTGTAAAGATGGGATCTCACTATAGTGCAAGGTCTTGAACTCCAGGCCTCCAGTGATCCTCCTGACTTGGCCTCTCAAAGTGCTGGGACTACAGGCCATGCCAGTCCAGTCTATGGACATTATTTTGCTTTTTATTTTTTATTTTTTAGAAACAGAGTCTCTTTGTTGCCCTTGGTAGAGTGCTGTGACATTAGAATTCACAGCAACCTCAAACTCTTGGGCTCAAGCGATCCTCTTGCCTTAGCCTTCCGAGCAGCTGGGACTACAGGCACCCACCACAATGCCCAGTTATTTTTTTTTTGCAGTTTTTGGCCAGGGCTGGGTTTGAACCCGCCACCTAGGGCATATGGGACCAGTGCCTGACTCCTTTGAACCACAGGTGCTGCCCAATGCCTGGCTATTTTTTAGAGACAGAGTCTCACTCTGCCTCAGGCTGGTCTTAAACCTGTGAGCTCAGGAAATCTGCCTGCCTCAGCCTCCCAGAGTGCTAGGATTACAGGCGTGAGCCACCATGCCCGGGGATATATTTCTTTTGTAAAATGGAAGACAGACAATCATGCAAGAAAAGGTGGCAAGTGAGAGTCCTGGAGCAGTGAAGGTATTCCATAGCCAAAGTTATCCTCATTTTATAGTTGAGGAAACTGGGGACGTAAAGGGTTAGACAGCCTTCCCGAAGACAGCCCGAGTAACTGGCAAGCTCGACCTAAAGCCCACACTGCTCTGATTCCCACATTCGCTGTCTTAACCAATGTGCCCCTGAGGAGCAAATACATGAAAAGCGACCATTTACAGCCCACCTGGATGCCAAGCATGGTGCCCTTGGTGCTCTCCGAGTAGCTGCCCTTTTCCATCCTTGTCTTCCTGTGTCCTTCCCACCCAGCCCCTCTCCTTGATTCTCCCCTGTTTGCTCTTCCCATTCTCTACATGTACCAACGGCTCACGCTTTCTGAAGGCACCCACAGCCTTGCATCACTCCTCCTAGGGTTACAAAGCTCTGTGCCCTGTGTCTTGTGGGAAGGATATTCAGGATTTGGCCTGCGTTCTGACATCACATTCCATTCCTGGACTATTTTTTTCCCACTGAAGCCCACTCAGAGTGATTAATATCAAATAGTAAGACAACTTCTTCATTAATTAACACCGAGAAAGAAGCCGGCCAACTGGCATCAAAGCCAGACTCAGTGCAATTTGGTGTCATGAGCCAGACAAATAATGAAGAAAAGAACATGTAGTCACTGCCCGAGTATCTGGGTTGTAGTGGCATAATAAAGCCGGACAACAGGCAGACAAAGGAAGATAGGACATAGGAGATTGGAAGCAGCAGGGACCAGCCATGTGGACTCGGGCAGCTAAACCGAAGTGACACATGAGTTGGAGATGGGACACAGTGGAAAATATTATGTGGCAGTGGCAGGCTTTATATGGCTAAGACCCCACATCTCACTGAGCTCTCGTAGGTTCTATGCCGGCAGTGGAAGGGGGCATTTGGAATAGCTAAATAATAGTTCTGCAGTCAGTTCTATTCCCATAGGGTCGGCTGAGCCCAGGGGCATGACATGTGACGGCAGGAAGCCCCAGTCCCACCAATATCATCCTCTTTATCAGCTGTCCAGTCATGGGGCTTCAAATTCCCCCCACTAGTCGCCCTTCCTAATTAAAGCACGAGAGCTGAGTGCTATACTGTGTGTGCCTTTAGAGAGCATGCTGGAAGATTGTAACAAGCAAGACACTCATTTGCCTCTTACTGGTAGTAGGTCTCTTCCCCTATGTGGTCAAGCTGTCCTGTGACAGATAACAGCTCAGGCCATCAGTGCAACCACAGCTCTAACAGCTAGACGGACCCCCGCCGTGATGCTCTCCCATAGCCCAGAGAAGGAACTTTCTCTCTGAAAAGCAATCTGAAGTCTGGAGTTTACTACCAGATTTGTTTGGGGATTTTTCTTCCCAAAGAAAGTATTTCTTTGACGTTAACTTAGACTTACTAAAATATCTGAGAGAATACTTAGAGAACTTACCTTCCATTTCAATGAAGTATTAAATGCTCTGAGAAATCACCCTCACTGGCAACCAAGTGATTCACAACAGCGTTTTTTTTTTTTAAATTGTGGTAAAATTTGTATAACATAATATTAACCATTTTAATAGGAATGATTCAGCCAACTGGCATCAAAGCCAGACTCAATGCAATTTGGTTTCATTGAGCCGGACAGATAATGAAGAGAATGAGCAATAGTTAGTCAACCCCAGAATATTTGGGGCAGCAGTGAAGAAATAAAATCTGGACAATGATGGTATTTAGTACATTCACAATATTGTGTAACAGTAACTTCTATCTAGTTCCAAAACATTTGCATCCTTCAAAAGGAAACCGTATACCTGTTAAGCATCTTCCTCCCCTTCTCCAGCCCCCATGTTCTGTCTCTGTGAATTTGTACATTCTGGTTACGAATACATATGACATGTGACTTTTTGTATCTAACTTCTTTCAATTAGCAGAATCTTTTCAATGTCCAGTATCCTTTAGAGAGCATGCTGGAAGATTGTAACAAGCAAGACACTCATTTGCCTCTTACTGGTGGAGGTCTCCTAAAGTATTCCTTTATTTTTACCAAATAGTATTCCATCTTTGCTGTTTCCCTTTTTGGCTGTTGTGAATGGTGCTGCCATGAGCACATGTGCATATGTATTTGCTTGAATATCTATTTTCAATTTCCTGGGGTCGATAGCTGGGTTACAATCTTCCTGCCTCAGGTTTCTGAGTAGCTGAGACCACAGGCATATATTGCCACACCTGCCAAATTTTTCTGGTTTTTTTTTTTTTGTTTTTTTTTTTTGGTTATAGTTGTTGTTTAGCAGGCCCAGGCTGAGTCTGAACCTACCATCTCCGGTGCACAGGGCCAGTGCTTTAACCATTGACCTATGGGCACCCAGCCCTAATTTTTCCATTTTTTGTAGAATTGGGGTCTTGCCCTTGCTCAGCCTCCCATGCAGCTGGGACTATAGGCGCCTCACCACAAGTAAAAGAGCTTCTTTGTTAATTAACACTGAAAAAGAAGCCAGCCAACTGGTATCAAAGTGATCTTTCAAGAACTCCTGGCTGTTCTTGAACTCATGGCTTCAAGTAATCCTTCCAGCCTGGCTTTCCAAAGTGCTAGGGTTACAGGTGTGAACCACTGCTCTCAGCCTTAAGTGCTTTTACATTAATCAGTTCATCTAATCTTCATGACAACCCTATGAAATATATTTCATAAAGGAAAAACCTGAGACCCCTTGTTCCAAATCACACAGCTAGAAATTGGTAGAGATGGGATTTAAACTCAATTTGGATAGACATCAATGTAGGTAAAAGAAGAACGGATTAGGGTAGTCCTCAGCTCAGATTTCTGCCCTGTTAATAATCTCTGAAAGATGATTTTCAGATCAGTTTAATCTTCCAAAGTTCTACAAAGCTATTAGGACAGGAAGATGAGCTGCTGTCTCCTGACCAAAATGTGGTCAGGAGAGCACAACCGTGCTGAGTCTTACAAAATCACCCACGCACCTAGGGAGTGAACAAAATAGGCATCCCTGGGGATGAAATGGACACACTTCAGGGAAAACTGACATAGCTTTCTACTGAGGAATGGGATCAAGGATGGGGGAGATGTGAGGAATAGGAGCGCAGGGCTTGCAAGTGCTACGATCAAGGTCTCAGTCAAAAGAACCCAAGACTGTTACAGCACTATCAGGAAGATGGGCTCACAAGCCGTAGATGCCAGATGTAAACCTAATGAAAGACAGAACACCAAAGTTTGCTCATCAGGAAATTATATATATATAAAAAGCTCAGTACTCCATTCTAAATTTTAACACAGAAGAAAAAACTACTCTTATTACACTAAGTTTTTTTTTCTTAATAACTGGATTCATTAAGCACAGGATGTACCCAAACTTCTTCCTGAAAGTGTGCTAAATAGCCTTTGATAATGTTTTTGGCTCAATGGATTGCAATAATAGACCTAAAAGCATTAATAATTTTAGCACAAGTGGATCCTGAACATGAGTAGCGCCACATAAGCCATTATTTCCTACCCACTTTCATCCTTTTATTTATTTAACCCTTTCTTTTCAATCCTTTTCCCTCTCTGAAAATTACTTCCAACTTTATAGTCAGAATGGAGAAATATAAAAGAAGTTGTTATAAGCTGAAGAGTCACATGCCAGGGAAGAAAGGGATGAGTTCAGCAAATGAAATTGATCAGGAGCAGAGAGAAACATCGGTAAGAGCAGGAAGGGAGGAAACTGCCTAAGAGCACAGCTTTGATCCTGGGGCTCACATTCGACGCTCAGTGGACTTTGTACACAGCCAGTCATCTACATAGGCATTAATTTTTAAACTATCGACAGACAGAACACACGGATATTTAGCCAAGATAAATAGGAGAGACAGCTCTGAAATTCTCTAGGATTGCTGTGCAAATGCAGCTCCCACACAGCGGCCAAGAGCTGTGAAGTGTTTCCACGAATTCAGCGAAGTTCCTTACTGCTGGGCACGTTATCAAACGCGCTTTTCTCAGGGTCTACCCTTTGGGGTGGACAGATATCATCATGGGAAAGCTGATGGAGGGAAGAGGGATTACCAGACAGAGTGATGAAGATTGTCCCTGAGGAGTAGGGTTTGGAAAAGGTTCTCTGAGAACAAGACGGGGGTGATAAGCAGGAAGTAGGTGGGTGGCTCTCCAGCTGGGTGGGGATGGCAGGGAGGGGGTTGAGGAACAGAGAGGTCCGGAGGAAGATGAAAGAGGTCAAGAGTGTGTCCGCTTGGACAAAATGAGAAAGGAGACCCCAACAAGGTGCATGGGTGAGAATGTCACAGCGTCCCCCGGGCACGAGTGCAGGAAAGGGAGCGGATGTGGGAGGAGGAAAGGAAATTGTGGCGGGGTTGGAAAGCCTGGGTGGGGGAGACGGTTTGGGAAGCAGCATTTTGACCTCAAAAAATAAGAGGGCTGTGCTCTAAGAGTTTGAAGAAAAGAAAGGCTGCCGGTAGCGCTAAAGCCTGTCCTCAGAAGCAGGTTTGTGCCTTTTCTTTCTGGTTGGGCAGGAGGGAAGTGAGACAGGATGCCCCTTTGTGGAATGTAGGAAACTTTTCAACATCGATCCACATGGGCTCAGTAAATGATCCTCCCCATTTCCACGATTTACCAGAGGGGTAAAATGCCAGTCAGTGGTTCTCAAATGGAGGCGACTTTGCCCAGGGGACATTTGGCGATCTCTGAACACATTGTGGGTTGTCACAACTTGGCAGGGGCAGGAAGACAATGCTACTGGCATCTAGCCGACTCAGGACTGGGCATCTAGCTGGTAGGGGATAGAGGACAGGGGTGATGCTGAACGCCCTGGAATAACAGGACAGCTCCCATAACAAAGAATTATCCAGTGGAAAATGCTAATGGTGCCGAGTTTGAGTATAAACGGATCCATCATTTCCCTTCCTGGGTGCACCACACCCAGAAGATACACATACACACAGAGTGAATTCAGGAATGTGGGTGTGGGTCCCAAGTGCCAAGCTGTTGGGCTGTCACCTCCAGACTAGAGCATCCGAATATGAACAGGACCTACTGATGGTGATCATCACATGCTGGGCACGCTAGTTCCTTCATCTCTCATTTAATCCCCACAGCAGCCCCCCACACACGTGAGGCCCTCTCAGTTTATTTCACAGAGGAGATGACGAGACAGCTAGATAACCTGCCCAGGGCCCCACACCCAGCCCTCCCAGGGCTTTGCCACCACTCAGAACCAGCTCTGTAGGCTCTGAAGTTGTGTTTTGACGAGAGGGTTTTAACATCTGCTGTGTTGCCAGAGCCAGGAACATTTTGCTATGGAGAAAAAAAGGCATTAAACTCTCAGCTTTTTTGTTTAACCGATGACATTTAGGTCTGGTCTTAATCCTCACATCTTTTATAGCCTGAGTGAAGCTGAAACTGAGTGAGGCTCAGAAGTGGGCTGAAGGACAGAGATATATCAGAAATATCTGTCACTTCAGGTTTTATGAGGTAATGAAAATAAAGTGGCATTCAATCGGCTTGCCTTTGGCTCTGTCTGTACCAGGCGGCCACATTTCTTCCTTCATGTGTCACCCTGTGTGTTGGGGCCAGGGGGAGGGGGCAGCCAACCTTTGTTTTCATGTAGAACAAAGTCTTCTATCTTCCTGACTATTCCCACTCCTAATGCGCACTCCTTCAGCATTAGGGGTGTTGCTAGGCCAATGCTGTGCCCACGGCAAGCATCACGCAGACGGTGCTGTTGTTCCCATCTCTCCCTTCAGTGCATGTTCCAATGTGAGGCAGCGTGCTCCATTATCTTTATCCAGTCCTCCGAACTGCAACCTCCTGTAAGGTGGGGACTCTGTCTTCTTCATCCTTGAAATTCAGCTCCTGGTGCAGGGCTGACAACAAATATTTGTTGAATGAATACTCTACTGAGAAACTGGCCTCAAACACAAGGTTTTGATGGTTGAGGAGGTCTGGTTGGTGCCTCACTTAGCATATTAAGAATGTGGAGCAGTCTTTCAAAGCCAGAACTCTATAGAAACATTTGGGTTGGCTCGGCACCTGTGGCTCAAGTGGCTAAGGCGCCAGCCACATACACCTAAGATGGCAGGTTCGAATCCAGCCCGGGCCCACTAAACAACAATGACGGCTGCAACCAAAAAATAGCTGGGCATTGTGGTGGGTGCCTGTGATCCCAACTACTTGGGAGGCTGAGGCAGGAGACTCGCTTGAGCCCAGGGATTAGAGGTTGCTGTGAGCTGTGATGCCACAACACTCTACCCAGGGGGACAGCTTGAGGCTCTGTCTCAAAAAAAGAAAAAGAAACATTTGGGTTTGGTTACTTCAAGTATGACATGTGGCTCTAGTAAAAGAAAGTCATGGTATTTGTCAGAAGAGAACATTTTTTTTTTGAGACAGAGTTTGAATTTGTCACCTTCCATACAGTGCCATGGCATCATAGCTCATAGAAACCTTAAACTCCGGGGCTCCAGTGATCCTCTCGCCTCAGCCTCCCAAGTAGCTGGGACTACAGGCACCCACCACAATTTTTAGAGACAGGGTCTTGCTCTGTCTCAGGCTGGTCTCAAACTCACCCACCTCGGCCTCCCAGAGTGCTAGGATTACAGGTGTGAGCCACCACTCCCGGCCTGTCAGAAGAGAACTTGATGGACATAAAAACGTTTCTCTGAATATTGATATAATATAATTTTTTATTTAAAACATTTTAAATAGCCTAAATATTAAATATTAAAAAGCTTCTTATGCATGTTTATATATTATAATTTTTAAATAAAATGTATTAAAAATACAGTAAAGAAGACAAGAGATAGAACAAGGTTGTACTACTACCTATTGTGTCTAAAAAATGGAAGTTAGAAAGTTGATCTTGGAGTTGAAAAACAAACAAAGATATGTTCTTGAGTCAGTAAGTAGAGCTTTTCTCTTCTTTTGCATTGATTCACATAACACGAATAAAAGAGAAGTGTTTTTGTAGTTCTTGGCTTGATAATGACCCTGGAAAATGATTTGGAATGTTGGGGATTGCAAGAGATTGTTTATTCCATTGCTTTCTCTCTGACCAAGCCCACATCTTGGTCTAAAGTATGTCTTATTTTTAGAGTTTATAAATCAAATGTATTGTAGAGCTGGAATGTGGCATAATCACTCACAAACAGAAATCCGGCCTTATTCAACAGTTACACAGTAAAGGAGAAAGTGTAGCCACTAAGACTTTTTGCTTCTTGAAGGCCTTTTTTTGAGATATTTAACATGTGTTCTTATAAAAAAAAAATACTAGAAATATATCTTTAAGGAAAATACGTCTACTTGAACAAATATCTAGTAAGAGACAAAAAAAATCACTTAATTCTTATTCATTCCAACATTTGAGAACACGAGTTTTAAATATTTAAAGTCTACTGGAAATACATGAATATTTAAAATGAGCATAAAGATGAGAATAAACAGAAGAATGCAATTCATTAATATATGATCACCTCCATATCTGAAAAGAAACAGTGTGCTCTTAGCCAATGGCCCATCCTCTCTGGGCTCCAAGTTCCTCCCTTGTGAGAGGAGTAGGTTGAACCACATGTGTACAGGTCCCTTCCTGGCCTCACATGCCAAGATTCCCTCTTTCCCACCCCCAGGTCTAATAACTACTTCCCAAGTCATCTGTATTTTTGATAACACTGACCTCCTAGCTATTTGAAGGGATTTTAGTTTATTTATTTGTTTGTTTTGAGACAGAGTTTTCACTCAGTCACCCTGGGGTTGAGTGCCATGGCATCACAGTTCACAGCAATGATGACTTTTGAACTCAAATGATTCCCTTGCCTCAGTCTCCTCAGTAGCTGGGACTACAGGTGCCTACCACAATGCCTGGATTTTTTAGAGATGGGGTCTCACCCTTGCTTCAGGCTGGTCTTGAAATCCTGAACTCAAGGGATCCTCCCACCTCAGCCTCCCAGGGTGCTGGGATTATAGTCATGAGCCACTGTGCTGGGCCTTAGGATTTTATTTTAGACACAAGTCTTAGGAGGGTGTTTAATTCTGTGTGATAATGAACAAACTTCCAGGAGGGCTAAGAGAAGGGCCAGGTCTGTTACAATTTACCAGTGCTGAGCCAACATAGGATCTACAAAGGAACAAACTTCTGCATGCCTTTGCAGCGGCATCCTGGTGCCTAAAGGGCCTCTGCTGTGGCCCATGTGACTTTTTTCTTGGAAAGTTTTTATGCCTAGTAGCTCACTGGTTGTTTGAAAATGGCAACATCCAAGAAGAACCTCAGAGTGCCTGGTTTCCAAATATAGTCCTACTATAAAAAAAGAAAACAAACAAACCTGATGTGTTTCACTGTGCCTTAATTTGCCCCTGGAAAAATGAAAATGGGTCACAGTCTTCACTTCCTCCCTCAGATACTATAAGGATACATGTATATGTGTAAAAGAGGTCTGAAAAGTATTTGTTAGGAATGATACCGATATAAAGTAATATTTCACAATAAAATTAGTGTCCAAACAATCTTTAAGAAATAATTTGTAAATGTGAGTGATGCCTTCTCACACTGGGTGCCCAATACATGATGGCTTTCAGATGCAAGTTCACAGAGTGGTGGGAAAGAATTTCTCCTTGCTCCGTGCCTCCACCCCATCTTTTCTCCTCCTGGCCTGAAACATCTGGTGGCCCTTTGTAGTTCTGGATGATTGGATTTGGAATTCATTAGTAATAATTGATGTGTTTTCTGGAATTTGTTTAAACAGTGACTCGTGTGGTGAGTAGCTAAGCCAAGAAGGATTGTACAAATGGAGCCTGCCAACCCGGTAGAGCTGAGATGGGCAAAAACTGAGCACTGGTGCCAGAAGCTTTAGAAAACAACCCACACCCTGGGTGCCCTCCCAGTTAGGGTGGGAGAGAGCTCATTGGTCACAGTGAAAGCTTAGTTTGTAACCTCTAGAAGTTCCTCAAGAATATAATACCTGGGCAGATTCTGGGAAGATGGCTGACTGGTAGCAGCCCTTGGCAGAGGCTCCTGAGCAGAGGAAGAAAAAGTGGAAAGAATTGGACTCTATGAAGCCAAAGGTGGGATGCTGAGCCAAGAAAGAAATTTGGCAAACTGTAACTCCAAAGAAGAGCATTCAAGAAAACAAATTACAGGTACAAAGCCTATGGACTAGAGGACCAGAGACCCTCCTCCAAGCCGGAGGCCTGCTGCAGGCTATCTACGAATGAGCAGGGAACAAAAGACCTCTCATTTTACCTCTCTGGAGAAAGCTGCTAAACTCTCGGTCTCTTTCTCCAGGGAGGTCCCACTTATGAACCTTGACACCACCTGACCAGGCATAAAATTGAATAGATACTTTCCCTCACAAGTCCAAACTCCCAGTCTACCCTTTCTCCCTCACATGGCAGTCTGAAGTTCTTCCCCCTGCAGAGCACAGAGTGTTTGGTCTTGTCCTGAGGGATCAGGGCATAGTGTGCACCACCAACCATCAGGACAGAATCTGTGAATGGGGAAGAAAGAGGGTATGGGAAGAAAGGGACACTCGATGGGAGGAGGAGCAGTCCCCTGGTTATGACTATCCCTGGCCAGTGGTGGTGTTGACCCTTGGTTTGGGATGTGTCTGGCAGGATGGGGTGCTGGACCCCCGGCTCTGATGACACCCACAGCAGGAGAGTGGTTGCCCTGTGTGGACTGAGTTTCGCATACAGGGCTGGTTCCCAGTCCCTCCTGGGCCTGTGAGCAGAGGCTTGCTGGGGATGGACTGAGACCTGAGAGCAAGGGTGTGGTCCCTTGATTCCAACAGAACCCTCCAGCAGTGACTTGCTGGGTGTGATCCAAGACCTGAGGGCTAGGGCATGGTCCCCTGTCACCAGTGGGGCTGGTGAGTAGAGACTTTCTGGGTGAGGATTGACACCTGTGGGCAGGGTGCGGTGCCCTGATTCTAACAGAGCCTGCAAACAGAGGCTTGCCAAGCAGTGGACTGAGCCTGGCAGGCAGAGGCATGGTGCCCTGACTCCAACTGGTCTGACAAGCAGAGGCTAGCTGGGTGTGGACTGAGATTGGTGGGTATGGGTGTGGTCCCTGGCTCCAAATGGGCCTGTGAGCAGAGAAGCATACAACAGCGCGGACTGAGACTGACACATGTGAGTGTGAATCCCTGGCTCTAACTGTGCTGTTGGAGACCTTTGAATCCCTCTCTGTTGAGCAGGATATGCATTGCCTGAGACAGTTTAATTGGAACCCATGTCTGGGGCTGTTCACTAGGGGACATTCTGAAGTTAACCTTCGAATTTCTGTAGTGGAAAAGAACTGAAGGGTAGGGGCTGGGTGCTGTAGCTGTTTGTATTTCTTCATAGTCGAGATTTAAATCTAATACTGTGGTTTCTTAGGATAGGGTAGAGTTTGGCTGATATCAAAACAGAGCTAGCTTGTGCTATCTCACCAAGTAGGTCCTCAGAATCTTTGACCAAAACTCTAAAAGGGGCCTTTGTAAGATTGTAGGAGATAAGCCAGAATTACAAAGCCTAGTTCTTTGGTAAGGGGCTATCTCTACTACCAGGGAACCCCAGTTCAATCTCACCTTACCAGTTCTAATAACCAAACGGTGGAAAATAAACATTAAACATGGTGTGGATCCAACAGAAGAACTCTGGCAACGGGAATAACCAGAGTAGATCAACCCCCCAAGAAATGACAAAGGAGATACAACTGAAGATGCCATGCATAGACAAATGGTAGCAATGTCAGAAATAGAATTCAGAATATGGATGGCAAATAAGACAAATTGAATGGAAGAAAAGATAGAAATTGAATTACAAAGAGTAGTTCTAAAGTTGTCTCAAAAATTAATGAATTCAAAGCCCAAGTCACCAAAGATATGGACATAATGAGAAAAGAGATAGCAGATCTCAAGGAAATGAAAAAGTCAAGTTACAAAATCAACATTCATAAATCTGTAGCCTTTATATATACCAACAGCAGTCAAGCTGAAAAAACAGTCAAGGACTCTATTCCATTCACAGTAGTGCCAAAGAAGATGAAATATTTGGGAGTTTACCTAACAAAGGATGTGAAAGATCTCTATAAAGAGAACTATGAAACTGTAAGAAAAGAAATAGCTGAAAATGTTAACAAATGGAAAAACGTACCATGCTCATGGCTGGGAAGAATCAACATTGTTAAAATGTCCATACTACTCAAAGCAATATGTAATTTTAATGCAATCCCTATTAAATCTCCACTGTCATACTTTAAAGATCTTGAAAAAATAGTACTTCATTTTATATGGAATCAGAAAAAACCTCAAATAGCCAAGACATTACTCAGAAATAAAAACAAAACAGGAAGAATCACGCTACCAGACCTCAGATTATACTATAAATCCATAGTGATCAAAACAGCATGATACTGGCACAAAAACAGAGAGGTAGATGTATGGAACAGAATAGAGAGCCAACAGATGAATCCAGCTACTTTCCATTACCTAATCTTTGACAAGCCAATCAAAAACTTTGAGTGGGGAAAAGATTCCCTACTTAACAAATAGTGCTGGGTGAACTGGCTGCCAACTTGTAAAAGACTGAAACTGGACCCACATCTTTCACCATTAACTAAGATAGACTCTCACTGGATTAAAGATTTAAACTTAAGACATGAAACTATAAAAATACTAGAAGAAAGTTTAGGGAAAACACTTGAAGAAATCAGCCTGGGTGAAAATTTTATGAGGAAGACCCCCTGGGCAATTGAAGCAACATCAAAAAAACACTATTGGGACTGGGACCTGATCAAACTAAAAAGCTTCTTTCTAGCCAAGAACACAATAAGTAAAGCAAGCAGACAGCCTTCAGAATGGAAGAAGATATTTGCAGGTTATGTCTCTGACAAAGGTTTAATAACCAGAATCCATAGAGAACTCAAACATATTAGCAAGAAAAGAACAAGTGATCCCATCTCAGGCTGGGCAAAGGACTTGAAAAGAAATTTCTCTAAAAGAAGATAGGCACATGGCGTACAGATATATGAAAAAATGCTC
>CAUYQV010064051.1:0-13102 GCA_963574575.1 Galagoides demidoff
CCTGTGGTCCCAGCTACTTGGGAGGCAGAGGCAGGAGACTCGCTTGAGCCCAGGAGTTGGAGGTTGCTATGAGCTGTGATGCCATGGCACTCTACCCAGGGGGATAGCTTGAGGCTCCATCTCAAAAAATAAAATAAAATAAAATAAAACAGTTATTAACAACAAAAAACAATACATAGCAGGGCGCAGTGGCTCACACCTGTAATCCTAGCACTCTGGGAGGCCCAGGCAGGTGAATTGCCTGAGCTCAGGAGTTTGAGACCAGCCTGAGCAACAGCGAGACCCCTGTCTCTACTAAAAATAGAGAATCTAGCTCCATGTTGTGGTGGGCACCTATAGTGTCAGCTATTGGGGAGTCTGAGGCAAGAAAATCCCTTGAGCCCAGGAGGTTGCTGTGAAATATGACGTCACGGTATTCTACCAAGGTGACAAAGTAAGACTCTGTCTCAAAAGAAAAAAACAATTAAAATAATAAAAAGTAAATAAAAACATTGAACACTCAGTGAACATTTGGCTAAGGACTCAGGGCAAATCTATTTCAAAATGTAGTTCTTCTGTTTTAACAGATGGACCTCGACACTAGAAGGAAATTTTTTTCCTTGGGGCCGTGGTGTTTTTATTAGGTCAAAACAGATTAAGAGACATGTGAGTTATATATGCTTCATGAGTCCCTGGGCTCAAAACAAGTGTAAGTCGAATCAACTCACATGGCAGTTTGTGTTAAAGGGTTCTATCAGTGGTACAAGTGAGGTTCTGGAGTCCTCAAACAATCTCTGGCCCTCCTCTAGACCTTCATAAGACCAAGAAATGAGCCACATCTTAAATTCTTTTCTTTTGAACAGAAAAACAGAAGAAGATAAGCTAAAAAAAGAGGGCTTCAACAAACAACTCATCCTGCGCCACTATGACGAGCCTGAGGGTGAGCAGATCAGCAGGGGCCACCAGGGTGCCCAGAGTTTCTGGCTGCAGCTGCTGGAGAAGAAGCCTCAGATGCCCATCATCAGAAAGGCCGGCCCTGAGGAGAAAAAATTCCATTATGCCCTGGTAGATGGCTCCTCTCTCACCTAGTATCCTTGTGATGTTCCCAAGGGGAAAGGAGGATGAAGGAGGCAGGACTTGATGGAAGGGGCTGGCACATGAGAGTTTCCATTTCAGCAGGAAAATCCCAGGAAGCACTGGGAAAAGAGACCTCAAACCTTGACTTTATTCAATCCCTTTCTCCCTGGGGGTCCACCTTGCCTCACACTCGAGGCAGGACAAGTTTCCCTAGTTCACAAACTTCCTTTTTAAAGGAAGCTCTGATTATAGCTGATTTTTGTTGTTGTTGTTGTTGTTAAGTATCTGAAGGCTCATGGAGTTCTGAAAAAATGAGTTCTCCTTGCTTCATTTTCCTAATTAGTAAGAATCCCATGGGGATATATAAAATCTAGTTGAAAGACAAGAGGGATTTCGTAATCAATTCCTACAGATCCAAAATGGGAAAGGCCTCAAGAATCCATCATAGTCCTTGTTGTAGAGGGCGCTACATACAGGTTTTGTGAAACTGTTCACATATCCATCGTTATCTTTCAGCCCTCCTTTGCCCCTAATTAATTATGCTCATATGTTAATGGGGACACCTGAGCCTTCTGTGCTATGCTGGAATGACCTCGCTGGGAAATACTAGGTAGCAACACACACCTTTCAGTACCAGTGACTGCCATGAACAAAATCAGTCTGACCAGATTCTCCTGTTATTATTCAGACAGGTTTCAAAGAATAAGGGGCTAAAATGAGGCTGCCACACAGTGAACATGTGGGAAGAACAGACCACTGGGAGTCAGGAAGACTGTGTTGGTCTGGCACTACCATTAGCATGCTCAGTGACTGTGGCAAAGAGAGGCACTCTCTCCAGACCTCTGCTGCCTTATGTATAAATAGCTGATTAAAAAAAAAATAGAGGGCAGTGCCTATGGCTCAATGAGTAGGATGGTGGCCCCATATACTGAGGGTGGCGGGTTCAAACCCAGCCCCAGCCAAACTGCAACAAAAAATAGCCGGGTGTTGTGGCCTGTGCCTGTAGTCCCAGCTACTTGGGAGGCCGAGGCAAGAGAATCGCCTAAGCCCAAGAGCTGGAGGTTACTGTGAGCTGTGACGCCACGGCGATAAAGTGAGACTCTGTCTCTAAAAAAAAAAAAAAGAAAATAGAATATATGTATCAGAGTTAGCATCTTTCTATGTAACAGGTATTATTGGCTTTTGTTTTGGGAGACAAGGTCTTGCTATGTTACCCAGCCTGGTCTCTAATTTCTGGGCTCCAGTGATCCTCCCATCTTGGCCTCCAGAGTAGCTGGGATTACAGGTGTGAGCCACAGTGCCAGGCCCTCATTGTTGTTTTTGGTCAATACCATTTCCTTAACTTGGATTTCATCTATCCCTCTGGTCGTCTAGCTATCTGCCAAAGCTATTCTGACCTCCCTCAGGGTGGCATGTATACCAACATATTCAGTGACTTGCCAAATCAAGTTATCCTCGGGACCTTTACACCTTTTGGATGTGGTAGCATTTCTTTTCCTAAAAGGTATGTGAGATTCCAGACAAACTAGAACTTTTGGGTAAGCTGGGTGTGGGGATGGGAGAAAAGCTAAATCCCAATAAAGGGGAGCATGGGAAAGCAATCTTTAATTGTCAATCTAACTGGAAAAGCAGGTAAAGAAAATGAAACGTGTTCAAGGCCATCCCTTGTACAGACTTGCAAATGAACTCAGGCCAAAAACTGTGGGTCTCAATCCAATTGCACCATTAAGAGCAGAGGGACCTGTACGAAGGGAAGGCCCCAGGCTGGGAACTGAAACAGGGAGACAGTTATTTAGGTGAGCTAAGTGTCCACTGGGTCTCTCTGCCCCTTAAGAACTGGTAACACTGGCAGAACACCCATTCCACACCCCATGGATAGTTTCATGTCCTCCTCAAGATCCTCCAAAGTCCTTGCAGTTTATAATCTCATGGTCACATTTGGTTTTGACATCCTGCCTTCCTGGAATCTGTTTCTAGCCCCCTGTGTCTTGTTTCTGTAGGTTTGTTTTGGCTCCTTTTTGATTTGAGCTAATTGAGGAATTTGCTATTTTCCTTGATTTTCACACATAAAAACCAACGCCTCTGTGAGGGTAGCCAAATTTCTTGATGGCCTGGGCCACAGGGAATTTACAGCACAGTAATACAAACAACTTACATGGAGTGTAACGCATACCAAAGTGCTCTGAAAAGTGCTTCATCCGTCCTTACAGTGTTGCCCAATGTCTCATGTTTTTCTCTCCTGGTTTCCTCTTTTTTTTTCCTCTCCTTTACTATTTTAAGAGCCCCTTTCCCCCTCTCCTTCTACCTGCCCACCCCCAATTTTTCCATTTTTGGGGGGGGAGGTAAATTCAACACTTTATAACTATACACTCAAATCAGCCAAAATTGCTGAACAATTTGAATGAACCATCTTGGGGTGGGGGAGAAGGGTTACTTTTTCGCCTCCCAGTGCTCTCAGCCACACTGTTGCTAAGATATGTCTAATTCATTTGCTTACATATTTCTTCTTCCTTTCCTTTCTTTAGTAAATATTTATCAAGCATCTATTATGTTCCAGAGAAATGTGTAAAGATAAGGGTCCTATTTGTCAAGAACTGTGTTACAAGGAACCTTAAAGACAATATGAAAAAAGGGGTGAAATTTAATGCAGAAAGTTAAAACAAAAAGCTATGTGGTAGAAGAATTTATATTCATTGATTCAACAAATCAACGAATTTGTTAAAACAAAAGGCTATCTGTAGAAGAATTTATATTCATTGATTCAACAAATATTTGCAGAGCACCTTCTAGTATGGTCACTGTTTAAGCACTGGGAATAGAGCAGAGATAACACAAAGGCCCTACCTTTTAGCTTACATTTTAGCGGAGGGAGACTGAGTAAACAAATAAATATATACTATATCAACTGGAGAAAAGCACTATAAAGACAACCAAAGCAGGTTGAGAGGGTGATGGGAATGGGGTTACTATTTTGTATGGGATGGCCCACGACGGCCTTTGGGGACATTTGGTTGGAAACTTGTGGAAGTGAAAGGCAGACAAAGACCTTCAGATAAGAGCATGCTTGACATATCCAGACAAACCTTTCATCTCTAGAATGCTGTTCCTGGAAAATACCACCAAAATATCAACCTATTAATAAGACAAAGGTGAGACTGTTCTTACCAAGGGAAGGAAGAGCAATACTTTGATACAATCTTCATAGCTTCCTGTGAGTGGGGAGGGAAACAAAATTTCCACTCTTCGGGGTATGGTTGAGTAAGCTACAATAGACTGTTGTCATGGATACAAATCTCCTTTCACACATCCAGATGAGCAGGAAAAACAACTTTATTTTTCTATTGCTCAATTTAGTTTCTAGGTAAGATCCTACCAGTGAAGAGCAGAAACTTATAGCCCTGGAATCCTTTCTCTAAGAGTTCATTTATCTCAGTTCCAGGGGCAGGGGGCAGATGGCAGGTGAAATGCCAAGGCATTGATGGTTGGGGTGTCGTCATCTGATTCTCAAGCACCTTCATTCCAGATGGTCCCTACAACCCCAGCTGCCAGGTGATAGATAATACATAGATATACATAGATAGATATGAGGATAGGTAGGTGGGTAAAGATCTGAAAGGTCTATAATGCAGTGATTCTGAATGGCATGGAGAAGGGACAGAGGGTGTGTGGAGTGGGGAGGTTTGAGGGGAAGCACCAAGGCTGAGAATGTATACACCTGACAGTGTGCAGGGAAGAACATGACTGAGAGATGCTGAGTCTCTCTGAGAGGGAGAGGGAGCATGAATGTTGGCGTTTCAAAGGACTGCAGCTCTGTTGCTTTAGGAAATGTGCTGAAGCATAAATGCTTCCTATGAAGCCAAGATGGTTCAGTGTGGCGATATCACACTGCCCAAGAGAAGGGACTGGCCAGGGAGAGCTGCTCACCATGATTTTCCTGGGGATGAAGGCTGGGAAGTGGTGGGCAGCACCCTCCCACAGGGGAGCATGTCAGTGGCCCGGGAAGAAGACAAATGTATTAGCTTCCTATTGCTGCTGTAACAAATTACTACAGACTTCGTGACTTAAACAACATGGATTTATTCTCATATAGCTCTGTACACTAGAGGTTCACAGTGGGTCTCCCTGGGCTAACATCAAAACATCTGTCAGGCAACATTCCTGACCTTTCTCGGGGAGGCTCCAGGGAGAATCGGCTCCCTTGCTTTTTCCAGTTCTAGAGGCTGCCCGCATCCTTTGGCTTCTGACCCCTTCCTCCACCTTCACAGCCAGCAGCGTAATATCTTCACATCCCTCTCTCCCTCTGTCATCACATCTGTTCTGCCTCTGACTTTCCTTCTTCCTTTTCAGGAGGACGTTTGTGCTTACATTGGACCCATTCACACAATCTAGGATCATCTGCGCATCTCAAGGCCATTAGCTAGAGGGACAACTGCAAGTTCCCTTTTCCCACATTCAGACATGTTTACAGATTCTGAGGATTAAGACATGGATGTCTTTGGGGGGCCATTGTTCTATGTACCACACCAGTCAGAGCTACTAAATTGAATAGCTTCCTATGAAAAGAAAGCAAAGTCTGCTCTTCTAACTATTGACTTTTAAAATTATTACCAAGGCCTGTATGCTCAGATAGGTTCACCCAACTCTTGACCTTGATCTTTTATCCTGATGTCCCCCATCCCCCCCCACCCTGAATCTAACACATGCCTGGCCCTGAGCTCCTCTTGGTGTGCACCATATCCAACACTCCCTGACCCCAACCCTCCCCATACCATACCTCAGAGTCTCAGGGAGAGGAAGGGAAGAGATTAGGGAGGGTCAGGAAAAAAGGTCAGAGGTCGGCTGAAGGGGCCGGTTGAGAATGTCAAAGTGTTCACAACCAACCAAGTGTAGGTAGCAGTGTCTGTGGTCTCTTCAAGCCCACCTACAGCAGGTGTTAATCTACTGTATTCATTTTCTAAGGCTGTTAGTACAAATTGCAGTGGCTTATAAACTGGGTGGCTTAAAACAACAAAACTGTATTCTCTTACAGTTTAGGAGGCTAGAAGTCAGAAATCAAGGTGTAGGGAGGGTTGCTTCTTCTGGAGGTCTAAGAGAAAGTCTGTTCCATGCCTCTCCTCACCCCACTAGTTGCTGGCAGTCCTGTAGACTGGTTGCTGCACCTCTGCTACCATCTTCACATTGCTACCTCCTCCATGGATCTTTCTGTGGGACCTCTTCAATCTAGTCATTGGATTTAAGACCCACCCTAAATCCCAGATGATTTTATCTCAAGATCCTTAACTAAATACATCTGCAAGGGTCCTATTTTCACTTTCTGACCTTCTTTGGTCACTTTCTGTTTAGGGTGGACATGAATTGTGGGGAAGACAGTATTCAATTCACAGTAATTACTATTGCTCCGTATATACACCTTTTTTTTTTTTTTTTGAGACAGAGTCTTACTCTGTTACCCCATGCTAGAGTGCCATCACAGCAACCTCAAATTCCTAGGCTCAAGCAATCCTTTTGCCTCAGCCTCCCTGAGTAGATTGAAGACTGGGTGCCTGCCACAATGCTTGGCTAGACTTTCTATTTTTAGTAGAGATGAGGGTCAGCCTGGTCTCAAACTCCTGAGCACAAACAATCTACCCCTCTTGGCCTCCCAGATACACATATTTAGATATAACTTATTCCACAGCTCTGCCTACTCCTTTTCCATGTGCTCAATTTCAATTTAGTTAGTGACTTATGTTTAGAGCTGATGAAAAACTTGGAACAAAAGCAACAAACAGGAAAACCCCATGAAATGTGGGATTAAGAAAACACTTTCTGGCCTTGGAGCTTTAGGAAGAGAATGATATCATAGCTTACTCATAATCAAGCTCTTAGTGAATTAAGATATAACGTGGATAAACTCACCTCCCAGTTGTACAGAATTTGAATTTTTTGAATGAGCCCCAATCATGTTTTTTTACCATCCCCTGTATTTTGATTTCTGTCTTCAAGATGAGTTTCATAGCTGTCCCAGGTTTTGGAAGAAAAAAAAAAGATGATGGGAGTTGAGACTCAGGTCATCCAGACAGTGAGCACCTTTTTATAAAACCAGTTAATAAATGTACGTTAGTGTGCTTCTGCCACATTGAGCGTTTCCTGTGTGCTGACCATGCTTCTAGTAAAGCCCCTTCTCATTCTTTTTCCTATTTTTATGAGCCAAGTCACCTATTGAAATGTGTCAGCAGCCTGCTAGCAAAGACAGTGCAGGTCAGCAAAAAGCTCAAAGAAATCAAAGACTAATAATGTCTGACTCTGAAGATGCAAAGAGAAAGAGGGAGAGGGAGAGAGATTAATAGGATAGCAAAGTACCTGGGCCAACCACATGTGAACACCTGTCCTCAGACAGCGTGGAAGAGCCTTTTCCCAACTTTGATGTTGAGATGAAAAGAAGATGACGGAATCTGGAAGCATTTCAAAGGCTGAGAAAGCACTTTCAGAAAGTCTTTTTGGCTCCCAACCCTAGTAGTCTAACATTTTCTGTAACTTTATAGCATTTTAATTGAACTTCTTGTTGTGTGACACTGCAGACAAGAGGAGAAAGTAACAATTGCTTTCACAGAGAAAAAATGTACTCCACGTGGTCCTCCAGGGATTATAAAGTTCAATTTTTCGGACACTGGTGAATGTGATTCATACTTCACCCTTGTTAGTTGCTAGTATTTATCACTTTAAATTGAGAGAGTAGGCAAGCAGTACACACACCTAAAATTAAACTCTTGATTGTTTTATGTATCTAGTCAGCATCCAGTTGTAAATATGGAAAAAATAAAAACATTAACTGTATTTAAGGATGATTAAATTCACAATAACCACACAGAATCTATAACAAAGAGAATAAATGTAATGATTTCAGGATCCATATGAAGAAAATTATAAAATTTTAGAAAAAAAAATCTTAATAATGAATAAAGAAGTATAGTTTGCTCCTTGATGAGAAGACTCAGTGATGTAAATATGTCAATTTTCTCCTACTTCAGTCTTCAGCATAGTTTTGGTAATATTTCAATCGCAAATGGTTGCCAGGGGATGAAGGAATTCTGAGAAGCGGTAGAAATGATCTATGTCGTGATCGTAGTAGTGGCTACATAATGCATATATTTGCCAAAATTCATTGAACTATACACTTTAAAAGGGTGAATCTTAATATATATCAATAAACCTTTAAAAATTAAAAAAAGAATAAATTTAGAGAGTACTTTCACATGTTATTTAATTTTCTCGGGAACCCTAGGATTAGGTGTAATTCCCCCTGAGGAAACCAAGGCTCGGAGAAGATGGTCAGATACCTTTTCCAAAGCCACATGGCAGAAAGGATTAAAGTCAGTTTCCAGACTCTGATTCCAATGCTTTTTCCCCTTTCCAACCCTTAACACATGAGAGAAAGGGAGGCCTGGAACTGTCTTAACAAAAGACCATGAGATCTGCAGAGCAACAGAGGGAGAAGGGAGAGCTTTATTTTCTATTAAGGAAAAAAAAAAGCAATCTGCAGATTGAGGAGGCACAACCTTCAGTATAAGTGAAAGTGTGCTCTCCAAAGAACAAAGATAAAGTTAGAGATTTTCCAAAAAGGAAAAACGTTACATATTATTCTTTAGAAATTTCATTGGCGCTAGAAAGATTTTGAGTTGCTGGCAAGCACGAATTGGTAAGGGACAGCAGTGGGCAAAACTATTTCTAAGCGTTATCTTAGAGCAGATCCTTTCAGTAGTCAATAGATAAAACTCGTTTCAGGTTACTGCAGGCAGCTTCAGCTTCCAAGCTTGCATAGAATTATGTTTGTGGAGTAATATTGTATGCCCTGACTGCTTTTTTCCTGTGGCTTCTCAACTGTTCTAGTTGGGTATGACAAGAATGACCCCATTCATTTGATCAACTTTCACAGCTGGGTACACACTAGATGAGCTATAACAAGCGTCAGGGTGATAGCAACAACAATGTGATTATGAGTATGGGCTTCGGGGTTAGACAACTTGCTTATGTATCTGCCTCTTGGCTGGAGCAACAGGGCAGCTGGGCATGGGTCTTCAGTGCCTAGCAGGCTAGCTCAGGCTTTTTCACGTGGTGGCTTGTATTCCAAAAGCAGCAACAGGAATGAAGACAAACCCCAGTGCATAAGCACTTTTCAAGCCTCTAACATCGTATGTGCTAATGACTGTGCCTTATCAGTTAAAGCAAGTTGAATGACCAAGCCCAGATTCAGGGGGTAGAGAAATAGACTCCTGCTCTTCTTGGGAAAAGCTGCAAAATATCGCAGTCATCTTTTACAGTCAATCATCAGTGAAACACAAATAATTTAATAATTAAAAGAACTTAAATTATTCTCTGTCTACTTCCCTCCCTCTTTCCCCCTTTAATTCTATTTTGATGGCTCGTGTAGAGTGGAATAAGAGAAGTGTAAATACACATAAGATGGTCAATCAGGCCAATAATAGTCTGTTTACCAAGGAAGTTGTAAGGATTGGTTTTCTTTTCTCTCCTGGTTCTGGGCCAGATACTCTTACAGTCTCATCCCTTTCAGGTCCGATCCCTTTCAGGTCCAACGTGGATTAGTCACTTCCTTTTATCTCAGATTTCAGGCCCATCACTGACAGCTACTCACAGTGTTCAGGTACTACGAAGTCTGCATTTATATTGCTTGTGATTTCTGTTCCTGTTTGGCATTCCATAGGATCCCACACATTCAGAACCTTCTTAAAGATGTGAATCTTCATGCACTGGCTACAATGTCTGTAAATATCTACGAGAAATAGATCTTCGTGATAATGATGGGAGTAATTTAATGGATTTCTCTGGTTATATTCTAAGTGGTGTTTTTTGGGTTTTTTTGAGACAGAGCCTCAAGCTGTCACCCTGGGTAGAGTGCTGTGGCATCACAGCTCCCAGCAACCTCCAACTCCTGGGCTCAAGCGAGTCTCCTGTCTCAGCCTCCCAAGTAGCTGGGACCACAGGCGTCCACCACAACGCCCAGCTATTTTTTTTGGTTGCAGCCATCATTGTTGTTTGTCGGGTCTGGGCTGAATTTGAACCCTTCCCCGTAGGTGTATGTGGCTGGTGCCTCAGCTGCTTGAGCCACAGGCGCCAAGCCCTAAGTGGTGTTTTAAAGACCTTTCCCTTTTAAAACTTGATGATGCTTCTTTTCTCCACCATTAAGTGTTTTGCAGCGGTTGATTTGGGGCTAACAGCTCTCCACTTGCTACCTCATCTGTGGGTTTCTCTTGTTAAATACTTCATGCTGACTTCCATATAAATTCTATTGCATGATAATAGTTTGTGTCCAGATGAAACTTGGTGACTCTGAGAGTTTCTGAAGACCCTGCCTGCTCTAGCACCTTTCCAACCTCACCCCCTGTGACTCACTCCATTGTTTATTGACCTTTTTCTCTCTTTATGCCCCTTGTACACATTGTTCTTTGCAAGTGGAAGGTCTTGTTCAGCTCTTTGCTTGACTATTTCCTTCCTATCTTTCGATCTTGGTTTAAATGTCACCTCTGTGGAGGAACTTTTTCTCTCCTTCTATATTTACATTCTTTGTCTAATTGTTCCCTTGCTGGTTTCAAGATTTTGTTTGTCCTTGGATTTCAACAATATCTTCCTCCAAGATATTGCAAATGCTGGCTATGACTAGGTGTTGCTCAGCTCCCTGCTTCTCTAACTAGAGGATTCAATATTTACAATTCTCTATGAGAACGATCATTCTGATGAAGAAGTGAGGGAATATTGATGTTTGTATACACATCTTTAAATAAAAGTAATTCATGCACATGGTAAAAAATAAAGTTAAACTGTGGAATATCACATGGAAAATGAAATTTTTCTTCTTTCAATTTTTTACCCTTCTGCAGATAAATCCATGGCAAAGAGCATTTTGTACATTCTTTTCTTTTTGAGACAGAGTCTCAAGCTGTCACCCTAGGTAGAGTGCCATGGCGTCATAGTTCACAGTAACCTCCAACTCCAACTCTTGGGCTTATGCGATCCTCTTGCCTCAGTTTTTCTATTTTTTAGTAGAGACGGGAATGGGGTCTCACTTCCTGCTCAGACTGGTCTTAAACTCCTGAGTTTAAGCAATCCACCTGCCTCAGCCTCCCAGAGTGCTAAGATTATAGGCATGAGCCACCATGCCCAGCTATTTTGTACATTGTTGAAAATACAGTGGAGTTTATATTCACATTCCCACATTTATACAGGGTAAGAAGTAAGACATTCCCTTACTTGTCTCTTTATTTTAATATAAAACAGGCATGTTAAATTCCTAATGAACAGGCTTGGCGTCTGTGGCTCAAGCGGCTAAGGTGCCAGCCACATACACATGAGCTGGTGGGTTCGAATCCAGCCCAGGCTCACCAAACAACAATGATGGCTGCAATCAAAAAATAGCCGAGCATTGTGGTGGGTGCCTGTAGTCCCAGCTACTTGGGAGAGAGAGGCAGGAGAATCGCTTGAGCCCAGGAGTTGGAGGTTGCTATAAGCTGTAACGCCACGGCACTCTACCCAGGGTGACAGCTTGAGGCTCTGTCTCAAAAAAAAAAAAAAAATTCCTAATAAACAGCCAGGTACAGTGGTTCACACCTGTAGTGCTAGCACTGTGGAAGGCTGAGGCCAGAGGATTGCCTCAGCTCACAAGTTCAAGACCAGACTGAGCTAAAGCCAGCCCAAGAGTTTGAGGTTGCTGTGAGCTATGATGCCACCACACTCTACCGAGGGAGAGTGAAAACTCTGTCTCAAAAAGAAACAAAGTGAAACTCTGTCTCAAAAAGAAAAAAAAAACTTCCTAATGAAGAAAGTACTTCTTGTCCTGCAGTCTGAGCTTAAAAACAAAGTCCCCACTTGTGAAGCCCTATGATAATTCCATTGTGAAACTATTAACACATTTAATTGATAAAATGTGATATGTCCATACAATGGAATGTTATTCGAGCATAAAACAGAATGAAGTACCAGTACATGTTACAATATGGATTAGACTTGAAGACATTATGCTAAATCAAAGAAACCAGTCACAGAAGACCACATATTGTATGGTTCCATTTGCATGAAATGTCTAGAATAAGGAAATCTGTTTATTCAGAAAATAGATAAGTACGCAAGGAGAGGAAGAGATGGGGAGTCACTGCTAGTGGAAAAAGTCCTAATGGTTTCTTTTTGGGATAAAAATATTCTAAAATTGATTGTCATAATGGTTGTACAACTCCATATATATTCTAGAAACCACTAAATTGTATACTCTAAGTGGTAAATAGTATGACATGTGAGTTATATTTCAGTAAAGCTGTTATATATAAAAGAGAGATAGAGTTCAATGTATTAATACAATTTTCTGTACTGTATTTCATGGTTAAAGTCAATATCATTATTTCCCTTTCTCCTACAAGAAAACTAGACCTTGGGTGGCTCCTGTGGCTCAAAGGAGTAGGGCGCCAGCCCCATATACCAGAGGTGGTGGGTTCAAACCCAGCCCCAGCCAAAAAAAAAAAAGCATGGGTAAGAAAAGTAGACCTTAACTTGGTATTCCTTATTCAGTCTAATGTCATTTAAATAATATTAAATAAAAAATAAAAGCCATAGGCCAGGTATGGTGGCTCATGCCTATAATCCTGGCACTCAGGGAGGCCAAAGTGGGAGGATCTCTTGAGCTCAGGAGTTCCAGACCAGCCTGAGCAAGAATAAAACCCCATATCTGCTAAAAATAAGAAAAATTAGTTGGGCATGGTAGTGGCTACCTGTAGTCCCAGCTACTAGGGAAGCTGAAGCAGGAGGGCTGCTTAAACCCTGGAGTTTAAGCTAGGCTGAAACTAGCTAGGCACTCTAGCCTGGGCAACAGTGTGAAACTCTGTCTCCAAAATAAATAAATAGGCTCGGCGCCTGTGGCTAAATCGGCTAAGGCGCCAGCCACGTACACCTAAGGTGGCGGGTTCGAATCCCCAGCCCGGGCCCGCCAAACAACAATGATGGCTGCAACCAAAAAATGGCCGGGCGTTGTGGCGGGCACCTGTAGTCCCAGCTACTTGGGAGG